>MU134739.1:7814-19156 GCA_015039355.1 Ramaria rubella
ACCGTAGACGCACACTGGCGCCGCCACATGCCACCCTCCCCTCACCTCGACATCATCTACACCAATTGATGACGCCGCAAGGTGCGCTGCTGCAGATGCACACTGGCACCAGGGCAGGCCCACTCGCACTGTGCCGGCGCACATGCCACCATGTCGCTGCTCTCATAGCGATGATGACGCACCCTCCCTCACCTTGACTGCAACACCCACACCATCTCCAGCGGGCCCTGATGGCACTGCATGGTGCGCTGGCACACTTGCACTGGCTCTGGCACACACTTGCACTGGCTCTGGCGCACACTTGCACTGTGCCGGCGCATGTGCCACCACGTCGCTGCTCCCATAGCGACGATGATGCAGCCCACCTCACTTTGACCGCAACACCCCCAGCACCTCCTGTGGGCCCTGAAGGTGCCGAAAGGTGCGCCTGTGCTCGCGCACTGGTTCTGGCGCAGGCGCACTCACACTTGCTCTGTGCTGGTGCAGGCTAACCCACTTCAAGCACAAAACTTCAACATTTTTCAGGGGACATCCCACGGTTGCATAGCCACTGTCTCGCCCCCATCTGCACATAGCTGGCTGAGGAATCCATGTAAGCATGTTTTTCTTCCAGAATATTGTAACTTTGCTTACCTTGTTTCAAAATTTTGGTCTGTCGGCAGGCTAGCCCCACCTCTAGTGGATGAAAACCATGTTCATTCCACGGTCGCCCCATAGGCCACTCTCTACCTTCAACATGTAGGTGAGCCCTACATCCAGCGCTTAAGTTCCTTTCCCTTCCATTGTTGGTTTGTTTCACCTTAACTTCTGTCTAGAGCCCTGTTGCTTTCCAACCTTCTTCAGGTTGCAATCACATCCACTCTGAATCCGTCTGGATTTTGAACTGAAGGCTACACCACGGACACTTCATGAGTCCTCCCCTTCTATTTTCTGTGTCATTTACTTATGTGGAATCTTAGACTTCAACTTAGGCTTCGTCGAAACCCAACCCAAACTTCTACCTTCAAATCACCCTCCCCTTCCCATTTTCCGCACCACCCCTCCCCCGACACCTCCCTCACATGCACACCGATGCCATGGGACTTTTGCCGTGACTTGACCATCGTCGAAGCCACCCTATCCTGGATGGACATTCAAGTGAGCAGGGTGTGGATAGGATCGGAGTCTCATGGGTCAAGCCAGGTCATATCCCCTTTCATTTCTATGTTTCTAGAGCGTTCACGTGTAAGTCAAGTGATTCAGTCAACATTTCTCCCCTCACCACACTGTGCATCCGTGTCCATCTGGAAATGCACCTGTCGTAAGTCGATTCCTGTTCTTTCTCTTGCACTGTTCTGATGCAGCATCCCGAGTGCAGGGAAGCCAACAACTGGGCACATGCAAAGGTAAGTGCCTGCTGTGTATCTGCTGTCAAGCTTGGTGATTATGGGACGTGCCTTACCACTACGATTGGCATTCTGTGCTGGGCGTGGTTTATGAGTCAGGTCACCCAGCGACACCCATATTGCCAGGTTGCCGTACAGAGACGAATGCACCCAGGCAGCTACGCACAGCTGCAAACAATGTTGCCATGAGAGCAGCCTGCCTCGCCTTGCCCGCAACACCCCCAGCACCTTCAGCAGGCCCTGATGGCACCGCACAGTGCACCAGTGCACGTGCCTCCATGGTGCCGTTCTCACAGCAATGACGATGTGGCTCGCCTCCCCTCGACCGCAACATCCACAGCAACACCAGGGCCTGATGGCACCGCAAGGTGCGCCAGCACAGGCGCACTTGCTCTGCCGCAGGTGCACTCACACTGCACTGGCACACTCACCACCATGTCGCCACTGTTACAGAGGCGATGCCACACCCCTCAGCTTCACCACCACACCTGCAGCAACTCCAGCAGGCCCTGATGATGCTGCAAGGTGTGCAGGTGCAGGTGCACTTGCTCAGGTGCAGGTGGATTTGGACTGTGCTGGTGCATGCTCCATGACGTCGCTGCTCTGACAGTGATCATGACACACCCTGCCTCACCTCGACAGCAACACCCACAGCAACTCCAGTGGGCCCTGATGGCGCCACAAGGTGTGCAGGCACACACATTGTCGCCACTCTCACAGCGACGATGACGCAGCCTTCCTCACTTCGACTGCAACACTTCCAGCGGGCCCTGATGCCGCTGCAAGGTGCACCAGCACACACGCACGTGCCACGACACAGCTGTTAGGGATCCCTATAATGTAATTATAGTCTCAAGAGTCTGACTATAGGGTTCCAAGTGTTTCTGATAAGTAGTTGTACTTATATCTCTATTTTTTGTAACAGCTGCCTGAGTTGACATTAATGGTCCACAAGAGCCCACGACTTGGGATGCTGACCTAACACCTGCCAAATCCAGAACTCAGCTTCAACTCAGCTGCTTATCAATAATTACCTTTATTGTAACTCAGCAGCTGAGGTAAGCCAACTCATTGGTCAGCATAAAACCATTAATGGACACAATTCAGCAGTATTTCTCTATTTTCTTAATCAGCTATTAATAGTCAGGGAGGCAGTGTCACTGTCTTAACATCTCTAGCCTCTCTGGCCAATCAGAATTTGTATATTAATAGTGTAGAAATGGCTAGAAGCTCATGGAAGGTCTGTCCATATAGGGAAACTGCCACAACCTTCCACCAGGTTCCACCAGTTTCCAGACCTTCCAAAAGCAGATAGAATGTCTCAGATGTAGAGCTATAAATATAGCTCTAGGTAGCCTAGCTAGAGAAGCAATCACACACACATTTCACACCCCACTTCTGCCTGAAGCCTGAGTCTTCTATCAGATCAGTTCAAGCCTGAAGAACTTGACCTAGCTGAAAAACTCTGTAGGAGCCTCTTTCAGTCTGCCTCTCACCTTGCAGGGGTGAAGCACAATCTCTTCAGCTTTTCGCTGCTTTAGTTGGAGCTCTGTAGTTTGTAGGACCAGAGTTAAAGACTACTAGCTTGTGTAAGCAAACCACCACTTTCCATCTAGTTGACACTTTGTTGCTTGTAGGGCCAAATATCAACTGCTGGCTTGTGTTGGGTATCATCACTTCTAATTAATTGAAGCTTTGTTGCTTGTAGGGCCAAAGTTAAATTAATAGCTTGTGTTGGTAACAACCACCACTACTATTCGATTAGCCTTTGTTGCTTGTAGGGCCTAAGTCTAATCAAATAACTAGTGTTGGGGTGTAGTACACTTTCTATCTAATCAAGTTCTGTTGCTTGTAGGGCCTTAGCTTGATTACTAGCTTGTGTCAGCACAAAGCTACCACACTCTATCTTATCTGGGCACTGTTGCTTGTAGGGCCTTTGCCTGGCTAACTAGTTTGTGTTAGTGTTGACTTTATCAACTCTCAAGTTAGTTTTAACTTGTTGTTGTTGGTCTTGTCCCTTCGCTCCTTGTTTCTTGGCTATCCTTTTAGTCCTTCAGTTGAACAGCCATTCAATTGTTGCGACCTTGAGCCTAGTCATCCAAGTCTGCTTTCCCCATATTGCATATAAAAACAAAGCATTGGAACCCTGTACGCTCTCCCTCATAGTTTCAAGTATTATCTTGACCAGACTAGTAGCCTTGCTACAAGTGCTTTGAATTGCATTGTTACTGAAAAGTAATAGTGTTATTTGAACACCGGAGTAGAATCTCTTAATTGGGTTCTCCATTAAAATAGTCTTTGGTTGATATCCCCTTGAACACTATCAGTGGCTAGACTAAACTTGATTGTGTACCTTACACCAACGTTTAGTTCTGAGTTCACAGTTTCCAAAACAACAGCCTGCCTTGCGTTGACCACCACACAGCGCCGGCGCACCTCCTCTGGCGCCGGTGTACTCGTACTGTGCTGGCGCATGCGCCATGACATCCCTGCTCTCAGGAGGATGACGACGGACCCCCCCTCACCCCCCACGACACCCACAGCACCTCCAGTGGGTGCTGACAGCGCTGTGAGGTCTGCCAGTGCACGCGCCACCACATCACCACTTCCACAGCGACAACAACGTACCCCCCCTGGCCTTGACATCACCCACAGAAACTGACAGCACCGCAAGGTGCACCGCTGCAGACATGCACTGATGCCAGCGCCGGCGCCACCACGTTGCCGCTCTCACAGCGACAACAATGTACCCTGCCTTGCCTCAACATCATCACCTACAGCAACTGATGCCGCAAGGTGCAGTGACACAGACGTGCACTGGCGCAGGAACAGGCACACTCACACTGCGCCAGTGGGCCCACCATGACACCGCTGCTCTCACAGCGACGACGCACCCCCCATGCATTGACATTGCCATCACAGCAACTGATGACACAAGGTGTGTCAGCGCCGACGCACACTGGCTCTGGCACACACACCACAACATTGCTGCTCTCACAGCAATGGACCCCCTCGCCTCGACATCACCACCCACAGCAACTCACAACGCCGCAAGGTGCGCCAGCGCAGACATGCCTTGGTTCTGGCGCATGTGCACTGCACCAGCGCTCTCACAGCCATGAAGACCCCCCTTGCCTTGACAGCACCACCACAGCAACTGATGGCGCCACAAGGTGTGCCGGCGCACGTGCCACCATGTCTCCACTCTCACCCCCCCCTTCGCCTCGACCGCCACACCAGCAGCAACACCAGCAGCTCCGACAGTGCCACATGGTGAGTGCGGTGATGGATCTGCTGTATCTGCCTTCACACGGCCACTACATATAGATTCTCCCTTTCAAGCTCATTCAACCCACATGCTGCAAGGGAGCGAGGCCTAGCGAAGCTGCCTCCTGTGATTCCCTATAAATGGCCATATCTAATCTAATCACAGCTGCACCATCCACATGCACATCAATGTGGATATTGAAGGCTTGGCTGGCATAGCCTTCCTTTATCCATCCCACATGATTCTGTTTGGCTCTTCGCACAGCATTCCTTTATGTTACCAAGTCCACTATGTACATAAGTTTGTCTACCTGGATGAAATAGAACAATGTGAATGCACAAAATGGTGTTCCGACAATGTTATCCACTATGGAACTCCAACCTCTCTTGCACACCAGTCAGGATAGATCCACATGGATCTAGATCCAACCAAGTTCCTGTACCGCAAGCCATGCAACTCTCTTCCAATGCTGCTTCAGGGAGGGTTCCCAGGATATGGAATGAGAGTAGTACTAGAACAGTGCGTGTACACCTTGCGGCGGGGCAAGCGGCGCCATCAGTTGCTGTAATGGTACTGTCCATGCAAGATGGGGTGTGTGGTCATCTCTGTGGCTGTGGCACCGTTAGTTGCTGTAGGTGATGTTGGGGTGATGGGGGGTGCATTGTTGTCACTGTTAGAGCAGCTATATGGTGGCGCATGCACCGGCATGCCTTGCGGCGCTGTCAGTTGCTGTGGTGGCGATGTCAATGCATGGGGGGGTGCGTCGTTGTTGCTGTGAGAGTGGTGGCATCATGGCACGTGCACCGGCGCAGTGCGAGTGCGCCTGTGCCTGCGCCAGGGCGCATCTGTGGTGGTGCACCTTGGGGCACCGTCAGTTGCTGTGGGGGATGTTGGGGCGAGGGGGCACCATGTTGTGCCATCTGTGTGGGTAATGTTGAGGCAGGGGGGGGGTGTCATCGTCGCTGTGGAAGTAGCAATGTGGTGGTGCCTGCACCAGCAAGAGTGTGGCAGCTGTGCCCACGCACCGTCCTGCATCGTCCATTGGTGTGTCACTGCGGGAAAGATCCTCACCAAGAATTGGTGGGTGACCCAGATATTAAGTAGAAATGGTGGGTGGCCCACCAAATTCTGACCCACCTATTTAACCTCCAAGTGTTTTTCTGGATCAGGATTTCCAGATCCCCACCAAGTATGAGGGGAAATTCAGAACACTGGTGAGGGTGGACCAACCACTCAGTCAAGATCTGGGTTATCCAGATATATTCTGGCAGTGTCCCAATAATATATCAGGATATCCCAGAGTCTGGGTTGCGGATTTCCAGTAAATTTTAGCTTCTTATCCAGTATATATTCCAGTTTATCCAGTAATAAATATAGGTTTTTCAGTCAATTATAACATGGTATAGCAAATGGTGTGGACTACACAGGAATACTCCTACTCGGGGGTGTCTTCCATCCCTGCCACAAGCTCCGGGTCCTCGATGAAAGATGGCTGCACCAGATCCCTGCTACGGTCTATGATCCCCCACCTCTTCCCATGCCCAACTTTTACTCAGCCCACCACGCAACTAATCGCTGTAAGTTCAATCACCTCCGTGTGTAATCGCATATTCGTATACGTGACTAGACTGATTGTGGTGTCGAGGCCGTTTGTTTCGCAGGTGTGCACCAGCGCGAGTAGTCATCGGCAAGGGACACGTTCAAATAGGTCATGGTCAGGCAGTGTACATACCAAAATTTGCTGCAATTGGCTGTAGAAACACCGCGTCTCAAACATGGACGGTTTCTTCGGCTTGTCGGCATGAATGTCAACAAGCAGTTCATACTATGTATTTATTAGAGACCAGTGAGCGCTTGAGCTCAAATAAAGATAAAAACCATATACTCATACAAACCATGAGTCACGGCCGTTGCGGTTTGACGCAGTGGTGCTCGTCCGGATGCAATCTCCTCCGTCACCAATGTGCACTTTCCCCCAGCACTCCATTTCTGTTGGGAGTGCATCGAAGATGAAATGCATGGGCTTGAGGTATTCAGTAGCCAGGTGTGCAGAGATTTGGCGACATAATTTGGTGTTTGGCTTGTAGCGTGCAATGCGAGGAAATCGGAGAATGCTGAGAGGGTCTGCATGCACCGCCAAGTATTTAGAGCAAGTATCACAGAATAAACAAAGGATTTCACTCACATTCAGGGTATACATCTTCTTTGCTACTTATCTCTTGAACATCGTCTTTGAAATTTAGCTCCTCATGAAGACTAAACCGTAGCTGGATCTGCGAGAGCTGACTCTGGTGGAGCATGCGTGTACTCAAGGCTGCATATGGTTTGGAGCGTGACTTCACAGCTTCCAATAGGCATCCACAGAACTGTTTGATTACAAAGGTCCAGTATACCCAGACTGGGCCGGTTTGTCGTATGTCCAACAGGATGTGCAAGAGGGCGTGATGACATGATGTGTGCATAGCCAGTCTTGTGGAATCGTATTGGTAGTAGTACCTAGAAATGGGCTGTAATATCATCAGTATCTAGATGTGAGAGAGTAAATAAAGAATAACTCTTCGTAATCTTGGACCCATTTAATGATCATGTCTTCAAGCACATCAATTTCTTCCTCTGTGATAACAACTTGTAAGCAGATTTTCATTATGTCAATGAACATGAGGAAGTGTTGGTAGTATTTGTCTGCCAGTTGTCCTTCGAGAAGGCAGGGAGCGAGGTTGATTGTCCAGAACACCCGGGCTTCCGCTGTGAAGAGATAGCATTCTGTAGCAATGTTGGGCAGTGTGCGGCAGAATACGGCAGGGATAGTGGGGCAGGCAGCTGCTGTCTCCTCGCCGATGTGTAGTGATCTGCATGGGTACAGGTAACCTGTGGGGGTTATGGGTATGGGTTACGTGGGTTTGGGTATGGGTTCAAACATTTGAACCTGGGGCTGACCCGGGGGTATTCCTGGGTTAGCACTTAGCACTTAAGGAGATGGAGAGAGGTGCAGGGAAGGAGGGGAAGAGGTGGCCCACACCACCTCCCCTGCCCCACCCTCCTCCCACCCCGCTGCCTCTCCTCTCACCCCACCGCCCCTCCACACCCCTCCCCACCCCTACCCCACCCTGCCGCACCTCCCTGGGCCCACGCCGCCCCCTGCCCCACCCTCCTCCTGCCCCACTGCCTCTGCTCTCGCCCCGCCACCCCTTCCCACCCCTACCCCACCCTCCTCCCGCCCTGCAACACCTCCTCTCAGTGGGCCCAGCCTCACATGCGTGGTCGTGTCCTGGTAGGGGCAGTGGTGGCGTGGATGGGGGCCATGGCAGCTGCTGGTGGGTGTGGGAGGGGGCTGTGGGTGGCGGTGGGGTGATGGATGTGGGTGGCGGTGGGGTGATGGACATGGGTGCTGTGGGTGTGTGCCATCCTCTGGCCGGCAGCCACGCAATGTGGTGTGGAGGTGGGTGTGGAGGTGGGGTAGAGGCGGGGGTGGAGAGTGGTGGTGGAGAGTGGTGGTGGAGAGCAGTGGTGGAGGTGAGCACTGTGGTCGTGCGTTGCGATGACACGTGTGGTTGCACGCCTTCCTCTGGCTGGCGGCCATGCCACCTGGTGTGGAGGTGGGTGTGGAGATGGGGTGGTGGTGGGGGTGGAGAGCGGTGGTGGTGGCACTGGTGGGCCAGCGGAGTTTGCCAGCCTGTACCCACAGTGTACCCGTGTGTAACCCAGAAACACCCATACCCACATCATGGGTAAGGGTTGCGCCACGGGTTGGGTACAGGTTGGTGTTTTCATACCCAGGGGTTACCCATGCAGAACCCTACCAATGAGCTCCCAGAGCGCACGAGGTATCTGATATGCCCCCTCACCTTTGTTCAGCCCCTTGAAACGATCTGTCCAGAGGTCTACCATGCCAGGGACCAGTTGCTTGAGTATCAAATGCATCCACTCGTGTGGGCCACTGGCAGATCGGCTGAACCCAGGCAGATAGACAAGGATAGACTTGCCATTGATGCCTTGCATTTTTGCTCGGTGGTCATGCTCTGTCTGAGTGTCACCGGCCTGAATGAAGGCAATGGAGTTCTTGTAGCCTTGGTCGGTGTGTGGAGGAAGTTTGCATGGATACCAACTTTGAGGTGGCATGTGATCAATCCCAACAGCTCCCTCAGCTGGTGCCATCAGTGGATAATAATAGTTTTTGTGCAGGGTTGGATTGCGGCACCCCTGGATTCGGCACACTTGACAAGGTGAGAATGTGTTTGGACCCTTGATGTACTGATTCGCTTTGAAGGCTTGCATGTCCCCTACTTTCATCAGGAGATATGCACACAAGAGAAACATCTCCATTGCGAGAGCGTCATATGTTGTCAGTCTGTGACTGAGCCGGAGCATCTCACAGGCGAAAGGGTATAGGAAGGAGTTGTGATCTTTGGGGGCGTGTGGACCTGGGGCAAGTCCTAACAGCAGCATATATCTCATGTGAGTGCAATATTCTGAAGGGAAGCTGTAGTTCTCAAGCAGAAAGGGCCAGGCAGTCGCAGAGCTGTTCATGATCCTTTTGAACACTTGAACACCATCTGACATGAGGCCTAGCGCGAGCTCGTTTATCTGCAAAATAATTCTCATCATACTCAACTCCTTCAAGAACTAGCTGAGTCTTGATAAGGTCCTGATAGACAGTTCCATTGTATATGTCAGAATATTCGCCAGGCGTGTGTGTGCGGTTGGCTCGATATGACAATTTTTCGATGGTGCTTGGGCTCATGTAGTATCCCTGAAGCCGAGGGATCACCAGGATGTATTCGAATTTAGCTCTCCCCTTGTGTTCATCATCGTAGTGGCTCTTGGTGCACCATGGACAAGTTTTGAGCCCTGAGAGCTCTCCAGTATACGCACAGCATGTGTTGACACAGCAGTCATAAATCTCAGGCTTGATATTGGCTAGTAATGCCATGTGACGATGCATGAGGTAGAAGGTATCCAGATTTATCTGTTTGCGATACACATAGTGGAACCTGTTGGTGCACACATGGGAGATGTTTGCGTCGAGACGTAGGGCAAACATCTTGAGATTGTCAAGGTCACTCTCGTCGAGACTGCCCTTGACTGTCCCATGAATCAGACCACGAAGAGCTGTAATAGCGAGAATACATACACAATTCACACATCTCTTGGGCATGCGGGTCAAGGTGCGCCTGCTCAAACTCCCAGATGATTTCTTCTGCAGATAGTCCCATAATATCTTCCTCATCCCACAGTAAAGATTCATCGTGTGGTTCTTCATTTGGCAGATTGGGGTTATCCAGCTGCTCAGCCTCATCCGAATCATCTAGGAGCTCATAGTCAACCCAATGAAAATGGTTGCATGGTGGTATGTGCATCGGATTGGTGTCCAGGGAATCATGTAATAGAACATTGTCATCAAGGTCCTGAGGTGAGCCTGTGGCTGCTCCAGCTGCTGGGGAACGAGTCTGGGTGGTTTCAAGAGGCTGTAATGGCACTGGTGGAGGTCTATGGAGCTCCAAGAAGTCAGAGTCTTCCCCCATCATCTCCCTGGACATTGCTGTAAGTGGCTCCTTGATCTCAGCCCAGGCTGCAGCGGCTACTTGGTCAGCTAATGTCGCTTTTCGTGTCAAGTGGATATGGATCCGCCGTTCTGAGAGTTCTTGATTACACCTGCAGGTACAAAGTGGCATGTTATCACTCCTTAGTGTAGGGTTGAGAGTTGCTGAGAGGCGCGAGGTTTGAGCGGCTTGAGATGAAGAGAACATGCAGAAATCACGTGGGCATGCTCCTTAGGTAATGTTTAGCTAATTAGTTCACGTTCCTTGACCTTAGCTTTCATCTGAGCTTGCTATCATCATGCCTGGCGCTCATAAGAAACAATCAACCGATTCTACTAAGGCTGAAAAACCTGCTAAGTCTACTTCAAAGAAGATCAAGTTGATTAAGCAGCCAGTTAAGTTGGCGACTCTAGGCTTGAGTTTGTTAGCTAAAAAATATGAGAAGACGAAGCGTGAACTTGCGGAGCTATGCAAGAATTTGAGAGACTACGAGAAGCCAGCTGAGGAATCTAGCTCTGCCAAGGGTTCTAAAGCCAAAGGTCCGGAACCACCGCAAATTCCAAAACCCAAGGGTGAGGTGGGTTGCACAGGTACCAACACCAAGAAGGCAGGTTACAATCTGCAGAAAGCGATGGGACTTGGCAGTAAAAAGGCACTATATAACAGAATCAGGGTGAGCCCAACCTAAATACTTCAGTTGATCACGCATATACACACGTACATACAATCGCCTCTCTTGGACAGGATTATGTATGCCAGCAAATCCAGGTGTTTGAACTCATTGGAAAAACTTACAAGGAGCACGGCCACATATTATTAGGAGCTGTTTGCTGGTGTGTGATTTTTCAGGTACCTAGTATGTATGTGAACACCTACTAACTTGGCACAGACTATGGAAAAAAGGCCTTGGATCAACGAATATGCCTGTCATTGGCCTGTTCAAGATATGATTAAACAGTACCTCCAGAGCCACGGCTATAACGACCGTAAAAAATCCAAGGCACGTGAAGCTATCCTTGAGGGTGATGAAGAAGGCGATGAAGAAGAAGTCGAGGATGAAGACACCAACTTTAGCCTGCAAGCCGCCCTTGAAGGAACGCTTGATCAAGAAGAGGATGATCAAGACGATGATGATGATGACCAGATCAC
>MU134739.1:34931-63592 GCA_015039355.1 Ramaria rubella
ATCGTGGATGATGTGATGCTTTCTGCGAGTGACGTGTGCGCGGATAGTAGTAGTCGAAAACGGTCTGGTAGTAGACGACACGATGGAGGTCAGACGGTCTGTGTAGTAGAGGTGTGAGTAAGATAAAAAGTAACTAAGATAAAAGTTATACGGTAGGTCGTAACGGCGGTGGTGTAGGGAGTAAAGTCTACTGACGGTTCGGTCTGTATGTGCAACCTGGTGTGTAGCTTGAAGGATCAGCCGCAAGAGGGGACCTACAAGTAAACAGGTCAGGAGGAGGTGTTCAGCGTGTAACAGCCATGATAGGAGATATACAGCTTAGAGGACTTCCGGGTATGGCTTATAAGGGGAGTATAGGAGGAATAGCGTAAGTGCTAACGTATACCCATAAGCTAGTTTGGAAGGTACGAGGGAAGATACAGTAGCCAAAACTGGGTTTGAAGCTTGGTCACTTACCAACCGCAGTATAGCAGGAGTCCTTATTGACCATGTAGTGTCTCGTACCTGGTCCTTGTCTCTAAACGATGTCAATACACGGATTCCTGAAGCAGTTCTTCCCGAGCAGAAGCAAGGGAGAGACCTCCTTTAAACATAGGTTCACAGCACTAACCGAGTGTACAAAGACTCAGCAGTAGTTCAGTGTACTGAGTGAATGAGTAGAAGCCTCTATAAACTGTTCGTTGACCTTAGGATAACCTGCCGATACTGAGTAAAAGAAGTGTACTGAGTGAGCGAAGAACCGACATGAAGATAAAGGTTAACAAGGTGTACCAGATAACAGACACTGAGTGAATATAAGATAAAGACCGAAGATAAAGTTTAAGCGACGGTGTAAAGGGAAGTAAAGAAGCTGGTGGACTGAGTTAAAAGGTAAAGAAATGTTTGGTGGAAGGATAAAACCAAAAGACGGAGAGCGACAATCAGTAAAGAGGACAGACGACAGCTGCTGTAGCAACATACCGTATGAGCGTAGCAAACAACAAGACGAGTACATATATTCCGGACAAAGCGGAATCACATGGGGTTAAGTGGAGAAAGTCAACCTAGGTGAGCATATTCAGATTCAGAAGATTCAGATGATGATGATGATGCAGATGCAGTTCCGGTCGAAACAGTTAGTGCACTGTAAACGACAACATAGAGCAGATGCGAATGTAGTCGCATAATGCAGTAGTAGAGGCAGTGACGATGCAGGAGTAGAAGCAGAAACAAGATGGAAACAACGACGACTATCGTTTCGTGTGACTCGGCTTGTGGTCACATTCATCGGCACGTTGCTGCTGTGGTGATGGGTGACAGAAAACCTAGGTAAAGGCTTTCATTTGGCTGTAGCAGTTACTTAAAAGCCTCACAAAGATCGAGTTGACCCGTATCCCTTATTTACCAAGGGTTCCCCCCTGAGAGAGGGAGATAGTTCAGTTAGAACTCTAGCATAGCAACTACTAGCCGCTCCTAAAGACGAAAGAAGAACGACTTCTGCAACCTTTTGAGCACTATAAGGTTACCTTTTGTGGCAGCTCTAACCGACAACCTAGTCCTAAGCCCCTTCGCAGTTACTACCTTCGTGTAGAAGGAAAGTCTTTATGCGTATTGACTTTCTAGAGGAGTAATAGATCAGACGTGTTCGCTCGCTTGTGTCTCCGTCCCTGATCCAGCTATCCACTCAGAACAAGCCTACAACCTCCCCACAGGCGCGCTAGTCTAAAACCCTAAGGCCCTTGGCGTCTTCGCCTAAAGCACCTCTCACTTCAACCTTAACTTAGAGCGACGACTCCTTACACCTTGTTATATGATGAGTAATGGGTCAGTTAGTTGCCTAACATCGTCCACACGGTCAACACAGGATCGTGTTGTCTCGTCGATCTTAGTTCGCCACAATGTATGTATCGTTGTTGGACTAAAAGCGACCTGCCTTTCGCCTAACCGTATAGTTATCAGACGCATTAACTCTGCAATCTTCACGGCAACTTTACAAAATCACCCTAAACGCCCTATAACGCCCTGAGGTCGTCTGCGAACCTTCACTTACTACTCAGATATTTTGTTACTCACCTTGGCCTCAGGTGCTCTCGAACTTACAGTCATAAGCCTTATTACAGCCTTCAGTTAGCATATCATTCTCTTAGCCTAAAACTTTCTCACCTTCACAACTCAGCCTGGAGCATTTTGCGTGTCTACCTTAGTTGCGTTGAGACCCAGACACGCTTCCAGAGTCTCGACGAATAATTAAAAAACTTAGGCATTGCCCGGTGTCCAAGCCGGAACCTGAACCAAAACGAGCTGTAACGCCTCCGGCGAGCCCGGAAGCTAACTTAATTTTCTTCAGCTAGCACCTGTCAGGAAGCGCTATACGGGCCCGAAGGGTGTCTTGTACGTTTCCAAAACCAGGTACGTAGCGACGGAGAGGACAACGCAATTGAAAGGCAGAAAAGACTCATACAACCCCTATAGGCCTCAAAAAGCCTTTAAACTGCACCTCCTGACTCCAAACCATCTCCTCCGCCTTTGACTTGACAACAACAAACAAGTAGGAGAAGACGCCAACCAAGCTAGCCCTAAGAACGAACAGGCTAAACGACGACAATGACCTCATCAACAACAACCTTCACCACCACGTCAACTGAAGCGGAGCGGCAAGGGTTATTGCCGACAGCTACCAAACGCGCTCAACAGCCTCAAGGCCTTCGTACAGCCGAAACAGAACCTAAAGTTCTTATAGCAATTATGTTAGCCCTTCAAATCATATTTTTGAGGATGCTTCCCGCCACAGTGGGGTCAAGTGAGATCGCCGATCCGCCAACTTGAGATACTACTTGAAACATTACGCAACCAACAGCGCGTAAGCCTCTAACAGCTCAAGCGAAAGGCGTAGCGGCTGCCCTAGCATTCGAGGTTTTAAGAGAGCCTCATGGCAACACTTCAGGACTATCGAGTATCATGCTTGTCAACGAGGCACTAGCCATAGGATTCATCCGCCCTTCACTTTCTCTGCACGGTGCTCCAGTACTATTCTCGAAGAAAAAGTTAGGCGGTCCGACTCTGTATCAACTTCTGCGGTCTCAACAAGATCACAAAAAAAGACCAATATCCGCTTCCCTGACTTTCCGACCTTCTGGAAAGCCCCGGAAAGGCGCAGATTTACAGCAAAATCAATCTCTGACATGCTTACCATTTAGTCCGCATTAGAGAGGGCGACGAGTGGAAAACCACCTTCAGGACCCGATACGGTTCCTTTGAATGGTGTTATGCCCTTCGGTCTCACTAACGCACCAGCTGCCTTTCAGCAATTCGTGAATGACATATTCAGCGACATGCTCAACATTTCAGTCCTCATCTATTTAGATGACATCCTAGTTTACTCCAACAACCTGGAAGAACACAGAGAACATGTCCATGAAGTCCTCCGACATCTCCGAAAAAAACGACTTTACACAAGATCCGACAAATGTGACTTCCACAACACAACAGTGGAATATCTCGAATACATACTCTCTCTGGAAGGACTTTCAATGGCAGACAACAAAATCAAAGTAATTCAAGGATGGCCCGAACCCCGAAAAGTAAAAGACATCCAATCCTTCCCAGGTTTCATGAACTTTTACCGACAGTTCATTCATAATTACTCCGACATTGCAATTCCGCTTACCCGATTCACTCAGAAAACCGTAAAGTGGAACTTCTCTGATGAGTGTCGGAAATCCTTTGAAACACTTAAGAAAGCCTTCACCACAGCTCCGATCCTTATGCACTGGATTCCCGATTGTCAACTCATCATGGAAACCGATGCTTTGGACTATGCCCTCACAGCAATCCTCTCCATCATTTCTTCGGAAGATGGCGAAATTCACCCTGTAGCTTTTCATTCCAGAACTTTCACCGCCCTGGAATTAAACTACAACGTTCACGACAAAGAATTACTCGCTATTTTTGAAGCTTTCAAGATTTGGCGACACTACCTCAAAGGTTCCGGTTCCACCATTGACATTGTAACTGACCACAAGAACCTTGAATATTTCACGACCACCAAACTTCTGACTCGACGACAAGTACGATGGTCAGAATACCTATGTCAGTTCAACCTCGTTATCCGATTCCGACCTGGGAAACTCGGAACAAAACCCGACTCCTTAACTAGACGATGGGATGTCTATCCTAAAGAGGGGAGTAACGACTATGCCAGCGTTAACCCACACCACTTCTACCCGGTTTTCACTAACGAACAGCTGTCATTGTCCCTCCGAGCCACATCCCTTAACGTCACAATTCTCCACGCAGTTACCCTCATGGATTTTGAGAAACTCCATGAAGAAATCCGACAATCCATCTCCTCCGATCCTGCAATTTCCGACTATCCTGCAAACCCTCCGACACCTTGATGGTCAGTCAACCCTCAAGGACTCCTCCGACCCGACAATAGAATCTACATCCCCGACGTTAACGACCTCCGACTCTGCATTTTACAATATCTGCACAACCACCAGATCTCCGGACATTTCGGACAAAACAAGACTCTTAGCAACATCCGACGAGAATATACATGGCCGAAACTCCGAAACTTCGTTATCTCTTATGTCAAATCCTGTGCAACATGTATGCGATCAAAATCCCAATGACACTGGGGGCATGAGCATATTTTTAGTGTAAAAAATGTGATAAAAATGCTTTTTCCTTACAGATTATTCATTCACTGTTCTGGTTGAAAAATCTCCCAAAAATGCTGCTTTTTTATCAAGTTTTAGGACCTGAAAATCTGGTACATACTTCACATTTCTAGGCATGGGAAATGGATGTAAAATGTGAGAAATAATGAATTTACTCATTGATTTCATGCCACAAAAATGCAAGGACAATCTTGGTTTTCATTGACATTTTCAACAGAAAAGAACCAAAATTTATCCAAGATTTCATAGTAGAAAAAAGGTGAGAAAATTAGTAAAATATATGAGATTTTCATGAGATTTTTCAAAACTATTAGCCAATGAATAATCCAACATTTTTCTTTAGTTTTTGCAAGGAAAAACCTGGTGGATAAATGTTTATCCAATGGATAATCATTCACCCATAGGCAATATATAACAAGTTTTCTGAACTGAAAAGGCAATGAAAAAGTCAATGGATAAGAGTTTATCCCTTGGATAATCATTCTTCCATAGGCAGAACATTTACCCCATATGGAAGAATGATTATCCAAGGGATAAACTCTTATCCATTGACTTTTTCATTGCCTTTTCAGTTCAGAAAACTTGTTATATATTGCCTATGGGTGAATGATTATCCATTGGATAAACATTTATCCATCAGGTTTTTCCTTGCAAAAACTAAAGAAAAATGTTGGATTATTCATTGGCTAATAGTTTTGAAAAATCTCATGAAAATCTCATATATTTTACTAATTTTCTCACCTTTTTTCTACTATGAAATCTTGGATAAATTTTGGTTCTTTTCTGTTGAAAATGTCAATGAAAACCAAGATTGTCCTTGCATTTTTGTGGCATGAAATCAATGAGTAAATTCATTATTTCTCACATTTTACATCCATTTCCCATGCCTAGAAATGTGAAGTATGTACCAGATTTTCAGGTCCTAAAACTTGATAAAAAAGCAGCATTTTTGGGAGATTTTTCAACCAGAACAGTGAATGAATAATCTGTAAGGAAAAAGCATTTTTATCACATTTTTTACACTAAAAATATGCTCATGCCCCCAGTGTGACATCAGCCTTATGGATTCCTTAAGCATCTACCAATTCTGCCAAGACCGTGGAATTCTATACCCTTGGATTTCATTGAGCCGCTTCCACTTTCATCGGGTTTTGACAGCATCCTCGTTATCATTGACAGACTCACGAAACAAGCGATATTCATTCCAACAGTCACAACAATCACTTCTCCAATGCTCGCTCAGCTTTTTGTTCTCCACATCTTCTCCAAGCACGGTGTTCCGACTCACGTCACCTCCGATCAAGATTCCGAATTTGTGTCTTCCTTCTTCCGCACACTCGGAAAGGCGCTAGCCATGAATCTCCACTTCACCTCCGGATATCACCCCGAAGGCGACGGACAAACCAAACGAATGAATCAGACTCTTGAGCAATACCTTTGCATTTATTGTAACTATCAACAAGAAAATTGGGCTGAACTTCTTCCAATCGCAGAATTCTCCTATAACAACACTCCGAATGCGACAACAGGAGTCTCTCCGTTCTTTGCTAACAAAGGTTACAATCCTGACATTTCCGTCCATCCCGAATGCAATCTTGTTTCATCCCGTGTGAAATATTTTGCAATCGACTTAGATGAACTCCACCAGGAACTCTGAAAGAGAATTTCCGACGTGCAATCCTGATATGAGGAACCTGCGAACAAGAAACGCTCTCCAGCTCTGGACTTCAAAGTAGGTGACAAAGTCTTTGTCAAAGCTGAATTTTTCTGCACAACCCGACCTTCAAAGAAGCTCGCCGAAAAATACCTCGGACCTTTTGATATCATCGCACCCGCAGGTACCAGTAATAGAGCCTTTATTCTCCAACTACCCGACAGTATGCACGCTGTTCATCCATCTTTCCACATTTCCATGCTAGAACCTGTGACTCCGAACGCAATCCTGAACCGAATACAGCCTCCGCCTCCGCCAGTTATTATCGAAGGCGAACCCAAATACGAAATCAACGAAATTCTGGACTCCAAGATAGACAATCGCCGACGTTGCAAGATACAATATTTAGTACACTGGATGGGTTATCAGGGTACCGATGAAGAAACCTCGTGGATTCCCGCTACGGAATTAGGCAACGCTTCAGAGATTGTTGAAGACTTTCATCGCAAATATCCTGACAAACCTGGTTCAACTCTTCCTTAACATTTCCTTCTTCCTCTGATTTTTTCCGATTTTCTCTGATTCTTCCTACATTTTATGTTCAAGATCCTCATTACATTTCCCCCCCTGTTCCAAGAAATTCCGCCTCACGCTTTCCGCTCAAATCCCAATTCAATTTTCCAATTCCCATATTTCATCCCTTTCCATTTCCTCCATCCTCACTTCCAATTCCCACTCTGGGTGCTGAACCATCCTTTGTACCCATGTAGTGAGAATCTGCGTCTCCTCGGAATGTGTCCGCATGGAACTCGCATGACGACCGATGGACTTCCGCAACTCTCGGATTTCCTTCACCAGCAACTCCGCCGTTCCTTCCTCACCTGTATCCATGCCTTTCACGAACTCTTCTGCAAATCCTGACATTCCCGGTCGACGACACATCCTCCCATCCTTTGTACATTCGTTGCATGTTGCATTCGCTCCCTCCCCCATCGGCGAACAAAAGATATCCTGAACCCGACATCCCGCACAACAATACTGTTTGTGTCTGACCCGGTTAATCGCAGATTCGTGAACCCTCCTACAGGCAATGGTTCTCTCCACCACATCGCTTTTCCTCCCCCAAGACTTTTCCTCCAATCTCTGGTCGGCCTTCCTCTCCTCCTTTTCTGCCTTTTTCCGCTCTGACCTTCTCCGCTCTAATTTCTTCGCCACTTCTTTTTGCAACTCCGAAATCTCGCGAATCTGTGCTTCTAAATCGGTCCCCAATTCTGAATCATCTTCGGAAATCAGGTCCTCAAGCAAGATAATTGGTGGCATCGACATCTTAGCCTAGAAGAGGGCAGGGATAGGAAGATCAGGGAACTGATGAGTCAAGCTCCATCCATCACTCTTATATATCACATTAGGGATTTCGCTTAATAACCAAACCAAACCTCCCACGCTGATCTTAGGCCTCGAGGGCTCAGCCTTAAAGAGGAGATACTGTTAGAACCCAGATTCATTCCCAGCTTTTCTGCTTTTCTTCCGATATATTCTGATTCGTATTTCCGACTTCCTCCACCCGTTTTTTACTTATCTCCATCCCATCTATATTTAGTCATTTTCATCAAAGATCTACATCCTCGGTCTTATGTCCATATTTACTTCTACCCTGATCCCGTTTTCACTCCGTTTTGGATTTCCGTCTTCGCATCTTTCCAATTCAAATTACATCAGTTCGTTATATACGACTCCTCCATGTACTTGTTAACCAGTTCGAATATTGACCCACCTTGACTCGACAACTTCTCGCTTCTGCCTCTAAGTTCTATCCGACTTTCCGATCTTGTCCAACTCCTCCAACATTCTGACCCTCTGAAATACCAGGACACAAAGGATCCAAGAGGGCGCAACCTATAAGTTGAAGCCAATGTTTGTATATCTCAATCTCTGACTCCAATCCCGTACTCCGACAAATCCGACATCCGACGAGAAGAAATCCAGTTCATAACATGTCAATATTTTGTTGGTGGAATAAAATCAAAATACGCACCACTGTTTTCATGGAGAGACAAATGAGTCCAACTGTGGGGAAGAAATACAGGTGAGTATAGTACTGGTATATGTTGAAGGAAATCCCTCACGCACCTCTCCCAGTTCAGTGACAAGATACATGGCTCCTTGAGTCTACAAACCCAAAAAAAAACATCAGAAAGGCTCAGACAATAATGAAAAAGGTACGTACCCAGCTGGCGTTCACATATTCTTTCCGAGTCTGGTTGTTTTCGAGGTACGAACCCACAAGTAGCTGAAAATAAATGGTGAGTAGAATTGAGATGCCTCTCAGGCAGTGGCGGCGCACCTTGGGGTGAAGGTCTGTTGCTGTGGGTGATGTTGAGGCAAGGGGGGTTGCGTCATCATTGCTGTGGAATCAGCGACGTCAAGGGGCGTGCGCCGGTGCAGTAACAGTGGGCCTATGCCGGCGACAGTGCACATCTGCAGCGGCATGCCTTGCGGGGTTGTCAATTGGTGTGGGTGATGTCGAGGCGAGGGAGGGGGTGTGTCATCGTCGCTATGGAAGCAGTGACAGGGTGTCACCTGCGCCAGTGCCAGTGTGAGTGTGCGTGTGCTGGCGCACCGTGCTGCGTCGCCTGTTGGTGTGGGTGATGTTGGGGAGAGGGGGAGCATAGTCGTCGCCATGGACGCAGCGACGTGGGCATGTATGCCGGTGCAGTACGAGTGCGCCTGTGCAGCACGAGTGCGCCTGCGCCGGCGTCAGCACGTGTCTGCAGAGGCACCCCTTGTGGCGCCGTGAGTTACTGTCAGTGATGGAAGGGAAAGGGGGTGTGTCATTGTGGCTGTGGAAGCAGCGACATGGTGGCGCATGCACCAGCAGCAATGTGCATCTGTGGCGGCAGACTGTGCAGTGCCATCAGTTGCTGTCGCTGATGTTGAGGCGAGGGGGGGTACGTCGTTGTCACTGTGGGAGCGGCGACATGGTGGCTCATGCACCGGTGCAGTGCGAGTGGGCCTGCCCCAGCGCCAGTGTGCGTCTGCGGCAGCACACCGTGCTGCGTCATCCATTGGTATGGGTGCTGGTGAGGCAAGGAGAGATGGGTCATCCTCACTGTGGAAGCAGCGACGTGGGCGTGTGTGCCAGCACCATTGCGCATCTGTGGCGGTGCATTGTGCTACGCTGTCTGTTGAGGTGGGGAATGTCAATGTGAGGGGGGGGGAGCATCATCGTTGCTGTGGAAGCGGCGGCGTGGTGGCTAGTGCGCTGGCGCAGTGCGACTGGGTCTGCTCCGGTGCCAGTGCACGTCTGCGCCAAGGCACCTTGTGGCACCGTTAGTTGCTGTAGGTGATGTTGAGGTGAGGGGGGGTGCCTAGTCATCGCTGTGGAAGCAGTGATGTCGTGATGTGTGCACTGGCACACCTTGCGGTAGCGTCAGGGCCTGCTGGAGTTGCTGCGGGTGTGGCGGTCAAGGGGAGAGGGGGTGTGTCATCATCACTCCGAGAGTGTCGACATCGTGGTGAGTGCACCGACCCAGTGTGAGTACGCTTGTGTGGGAGCAAGTGCGACACCTTGCGGCACTGTCAGGGCCCACTCGTGTTGATGTGGGTGTTCCTGTCGAGGAGAGGTGGGGTGCGCAGGGCATCGCCGCCACGGAGGCCAGCTCATGGGGCGTGGAGAGCGCTGACGAGCAGTCATCGGAGGCGGGTAACATGATGGATGAACCACGCAACGAGTCTGCAGCGGGTGAGTGGGGATGGGGCGATGGCGTGGGGAGCAACATACCGTAGAGACTGTGGTGGTCAGAGTCATTGAGTGATGGCAGCAGAAAGCACAATGCAGGCGAGCACGATGTGGTAGGTGACAGGGCCGGCACAGGTGTGGTGGGAGGTGCAGAACCTGCAGAGGAGCCAGTAGCAGGCTGCCCAACTCGGTGATGGCATCGTCAAACACTTGCTTGGCAATGTGGCAAGCCCTGTGAAAGGTGGTAGGACAACAAAGATACGACAAAAACAAATGTGTACCTGTCAGTGCTGTTGAGTATTTCATAGTAGAACAGAGGGGTTGAGAGCAAGGCCAAGATAGATAAGGTGTAGTTCAGTGACGGCGACATCAGAAGTAAATGTGGGTGGGGGCACCGACGTGCGGTGAGCGCTAGGGTTCCATCAAGGCTCACCTGTTGCTACTGCTGTTGCTGTTGTGTTGTCGAAGCGAGGCGTGGCACCATCATGTGTGGTTGTTCCTTTGAGTGCGCCGGTGCCAGAGCAAAGGTGCACCAGCACGGGATCAAGTGCGCCAGCGTGGGAGCAAATGCACCGGAGCAGTGTATGAATATACCTGAATCTTAGAGAATCAGCATGAATCAACAAGATTCATGTAGAATCACACTGATTCTGAAAGAATCTGCATGAATCAACAGGATTCATGTTGATTCCACAAGATTCTTTTTTTAGATTTTTTGGACTCAGGAAATCCTCAGGAAATCCTGCCATTTTCCATGATTTTCTGGGAATAATTCTCATGGTTTTCTTAGGATTTTTTGGCACCAGAAAATCTGTGAGAAACAAAAGATTTCCTGAAAATTTCCTGGTTCAAAAAACTCATTTACTTTTTGAGTTTCTTTGATCAGAAAACTGTTAAATAACCATGGTTTTCTACAAGGTTTTCTGCAAGGTTTTCTGAGAGTTTTTGCAAGCTTTCATGGTTGTAGAAAAACCTGTGGAAACACAAAATATTCTCTAAGTTTCCTGGACTCAGAAAATTGTCAAAAAATCATTGTTTGTGGCAAGAGTTTCTTGCATGGTTTTCTGGGAAACATTTTTACAAATTTATGAATATTTTCTGTCTCCAGAAAATCTTCAGGAAACCTGGCAGATTCTGAGGATTTTCTGAAAGATTTTCTGACTCAGAAAATTGTTATTTGCCTCCAGTGAGAGGAGATTCATATCCAAGTGTTGTGATTGATTCACATGTTTCTGAATCATCTTCAAGTCAAGTAACTCTCTTACTCATCCTCGAAGATATTTGACAAGCAACTGGAAGCCTATTGGATGGCTATGACTCATTTTCTTCATATGACTCACTTGCTTCTTGGTTGTACTTCTATTTCCAATACACGGTCTATTGTCTGTGACTCACTTCTATTCTATTTCTGGCTTCTATTTCCAATTTTCTGCCACATTTCCATTCATTTCTTTGACCACCTGACTCATTTCTCCATTTCATTACAAACCACCTTCCTATTTTGGTTTTCTGCCTCTTGCTATTAGTCATTTTTCCTGTCTGTTTCTGACTCAGAAAATTGTTATTTGCCTCCAGTGTCCAGAGAGAGAACAAAAACAAGTCTTGCTTGATGAAGTCTTTAGGCACATAACTGTAGCAAATCTCTGTTCCTGGTCCAAAATCTTTGATATCCCAATAGTTCCTGAGTACGATGCGATGCCAACCATTTACTGGTTCGTAGTTTGGATCAAAACCAATGATGTGGAAGGGAGCATGGAAGACAGGGTTGAATACCCATATGCAATCATGAACGCGATAAGGAGGATAGGAGGGGAATATTTGGAATGGGCCTTCAGGAGATTCAATGTAGAGAGGATGATACCGACGATATGTGACAGATGGAGGATGTAAGGGGAACCCCTCCTACACCTTCTATTATCTCATTCTTATAATATTTCACTCTCACTCTCCTCTCCCATGTTCACCCCTTTTATTCTTGATGTTTTATTCAAATAAGCACCTATCCATCCTGTGCCAGGACGGATGAGCACCTATTCACATCCCTTGATGTTTTACCCTATTTCTATGCTTGCTTATTTGCATTTTCTATATTCGTTCAAATAAGCGCCCATACGTAGCGCACCAGGACAGATGGGTGCCTATTTGTGTACCCCATTAGATAGTTGCCTCGGCGATGGTATCCTTAGGCTTTTCTCTTTGGATTCCCATCTGCCAGGTATGCATCTTTGTATGTAGATCCTTGTATATTGATATATCTTTGGATTCCCATCTGCCAGTTCTCAGTGTGATATTCCACTGCTTCTGGAGGTTACCCTTATAGTAGAAAAGCCTGACAACTTACTGGACCAGCTACTGCCTCTATTGTCTCTGAATCGACTTCTTCAGGTGCATAGCAGCTCAGAACCTCTCTGGTACACTCTCTATATTCCATCTATCCCTACCATGTCTACACCCATCTCTGAAGACCCTGTTCCTTTCGATTTCCAAGCAGCTTACAATGAGCTTCACCAACATGTCGCTGTCCTGGAGACTGCCCTGCATGTCGAAAGAGAGGAGAAGGAATTGTTAGCACAGCAACTCCGGCAGACAGATGTCCAAGTACACACCTTGAACCATGATGTCGCCAAACTCATGACCACATCCCTCTCCCCTCCCACCACTCACAAATGCGCAACACCTGCCACTCCTGCTGATTTCACTGGTGACAGAGAGAAAGGACGAGCCTTCCTAAACTCATGCAAGCTCTACCTTGCCCTGTGCCTGACCCAGTTTGCCAATGATCACGCCATGAAGGAGCTGAGTGTAGCCCCAGCCCCTCTTCTTTGATCCAGGAAGGGCAGAGTGCTTACTCATCATTCCTTTCACTCCACCCACAACAGTCACTTTCAGACAGTTGTGCAGTGTGCCATTACCACACTGGTTACCTTTCTTTAGGACTCCTTAATACCAGTTCATGGCTCCTAGGAAAGGACTGGTTCGTCAGCGTGAATCATTAGTTTGACAACCCATATGACGTTCAACTTGCATTCGGCGTGTTGTCAGTGAGGAAGTCAAATCTACAGTCGAATCAGACGATTCGACCTTTCACCCTGTCCATTCGAATCGTTCAGGATCCACTGAAACCACTCCTCAACCTAGTACTGATGGCGAGTTGGATGACGTTGGTGGTGCAGTCGATCCTATGCCAGATGTCAGTTTGCTAGAAGAACCACCTCTGGACCTTCTCGCCCCTGTTGTGGAACCTCTGGCCCTGGGTGGTAGTCCTGCCATCTGTGATATACCTCTCCCTGTAGTGCAAATCAGAGTCCCGAGTCCGGTTGACAGTAAGTTCCCCCCCCCCTTTTTTGCATGACAATCATTCGCCCTTTCCGTGACTCTTGTGTACATGGTACCGAGTCCTAGTCATGTTGTTGTTGTAACTACATTGCACATCATTGCACATACCTGTTGTGGCACATTCGTTGCCACGCAAGGTTACACACACCTGCTATGGCACACTTGTTGCCACACACACACACATACACTAGCACAATCTTGCTATGTGCATATCCTCCTATGGGATATGTTTACCTGTGCACATCGTTGCAACAGAATCCTTACTCTTCTCTTCTATACTATCATTCCGAGCTTTCGCTCACCCCTTTTTCGGCACAGACAACCATACTGTCACCAAGCTCAAATGACCCAAACTGATTCCTGGGTCCAGTGTCGCTGGAATGATGTTAGCCATTCCTGATGCTGTATGAAAGAAATTTGCTGCCAATGGGGGGTGGGCCAAACATGTTCCATTGACTTGTCTAACAGACGTGTACTGTTTGAGAGCTGCCACGCACACTAAGACACAGAGCGGCGGTTGGACCTTGGACAATGTCAATGGGAGTTTCATGACCGTCTCAAAACCCTTGCCCTGTGAAGGTGAACTTAATATTTCCTTTATGGAATGGCACCAAGCCTGGCAGCATCTGCTACTTTTGATAAAGAAATTTCGCCCCACCGACTTCACTGCCTGGAACACACATTTCACTCACATAAACGACAAAGATGGAGCTTCATCCCAATGGGAACTCATTGTTGCCTATGACACTGCTGTGTGCAGACGTTCCTGTATCCAAGGTCTAGATCCTGCCAAATTTCAAATGGCAATCTGGAATGATTTAGAACCTACTTACATCGTGAACAAGGCACAAGCCTCTCTTTTAAACCTGATGTGACATGACCATTCCTTTTGTACTCCATTTCTCCCAAAGCGTGGTTACTCTCCAGACAGAGCACCTCAATTATACGAAAGACCTCATGCCGATTATAGCGCAAACAACGATTCCTTTTGGACCAGCAGCCATTGCTTTGTATGCGGCGACTCCAAACACTCTGCGAAGGGCTGTAGCAGTCTCACCCTCATCAACAGAAAACCTGCACACTTACGCAGGGTCAACGGGAAACTCCTGGACACCAGAGGTCTCACCTACTGTTTTGCGTACAATGGCAGCAAAGGATGTCCCTCGCGCAAACCCTGTCGCCTGGGCACACACCGCTGCACGTTATGTGGAAGTTCACACTCTGCCCAGTCCTGTGGGAGTGTCTGATTTCCTAACCATCATTACCCCACTCTTAGCTGATCATTGGCAACTCGCGCTACTCACAGCAGACCTGCTAGACGTATATCAAGACCTGGTGACCGGCATTCGTTGCAGTTTTGATATGGGTGTTTCTTCTACCATTGTCTCCACTTATACTCCACCAAACCACACTTCCTCTACCCTTTCTCCTCAATTCATTAACGATTACATTCTCTCTGAACATTCATGTGGACATTACACTGGCCCCTTCTCTCATTCTTGCCTAGCATTCATTATCGGTCCCTTTTGGTCTAGTCCTCTAGGTCTAGTTCCGAAAGCTGGTATCTCTAATACCTTCCAATTAATCCAAGACCTCTCCTTCCCCTGTAACCACCCACACATCCATTCCATCAATTCCAAAATCGACTCGAACGACTTCCCCTGCGAATGGGGTTCCTTTTCAGAAGTTACGCTTCTTGTCATGGACGCTCCACCTGGAACGCAAGCTGCCACGCTAGATGTCGATGCCGCCTTTTGACAGATTCCGATAAGACCCTCCCAACAACCTCATTTGGTTATCCATTGGCTAGACCTTTTTTACATTGACCACACCGCCTGTTTTGGTGGTGCAAGCATGCCTGGTGTCTTTGGTCGTCTTGCCGACACACTGGCTGCCATCTACAGATTTCACAACATCGGCCCACTCAAGAAGTGGGTCGACGATTTCCTTTTCTTATGTTACCCTTCACAAACCAATTCCTCTGGGCCCTATTCCTACTCCTACAACCTGAATGACATATACGAGCTCGCACTTCCACTCGGCTGGCCTTGGAAACTTTCCAAGACACACCCCTTTTCATTCACCTTTCACTACTTAGGATTCCACTGGGATCTCGTACATAAAACTGTCGAAATTCCTGCAGACAAACGTTCTCGCTTCCTAGCGAAGCTCAACCCCTGGACCATCGACTTCAAGGTCAACCGTAAACAAACGGCAAGCGTGCTGGGCACGCTCGTCCATTGCAGCTTAGCCCTTCCCAATGGCTGTTCTGATCTTCTGTCCCTATCTAATTTCACTGCTTCTTTCAATCCCACGCTCTCTTCATTCGTATTGCACCATCCACCACAGTCAGTCATCATCGACATTACATGGTGGCGAACCTCGCTGAGCTCTTCATCCTGCTGTTCCACCCTCCATCATCCACCTACCACACCATCTACCTTCTTTGCCATCGACACATCTACGTCATGGGGCATCGGGGTCATATTCCATAACTCTTGGGAATCTTGGAAATTACAGGATGGGTGGAAATGCAATGGGAGGGACATCAGTTGGGCTGAAATGCTCGCACTTGAGCTTGGCCTACGTTTGGCTATAGCTGAGGACCACCACGACATGTGTTTCACTATCCTTTCCAACAATATGGGTGTTATCGACGCCCTTAAAGGAGGCCGCTCCTGCAATTTACAACAAAACAGAGTGTTACAACGAATCGTCTCTCTCATGTGCTCTCACAATATTTGGATTGTGTCAAAGTATGTACCATCTGCACTTAATCTCGCCGATAACCCTTCCCGTGGTATTTCCTCTCCTAATTTCCTTTGCTTTCCCTTTCATAAAAGACCTTCATTACCCTTTTGCTTACGAGGCCTCATTGAATACACCGATATCTGTTACTAGTTACTCCTTGAAAGAACCCTTTATACATGCCTTAGCGTCATGTGTTCTTTGCTATGGTAAGCATTAATGCTCAACCACATGTGACCTACCAAAACCTCTGCGTGTACAGCTAATCTCCCCAATAGTTGGCAAACCAACATAGTTTCAATGGGTTCGGATAGTCCCCTTATACAACATATAACCACACATTCTGTCTGCCCCCAAGACCCTTCTAATGGACTCTCGGTTTCTGGACACATTCCCAGCGCCTTACAGCTCGCATCGGATCCCATCCATCTGTCCAACATCCTCCAACAACAGCTACAACTCGCCCTCACTCACGTGTTAGCCAAATCTACCCGTGCTGGATATGGCCATGCCGTGAACCATTTCATCGCCTTTTGTGTCAAGGAAAAAGTACCACCAGTGTTACGGTGGCCTGCAAATGAATTCGTTCTCTGCACGTTCGCTGCCTTCCATGTTGGTTCCACTAGCGGGAACACAGTCAGAAGCTACATGGCTGCTCCCCAGGTGTGGCATAACACGCACAATGCCCCATGGCACGGTAGTGCATGTTTATCTTACGTTCTCTGCAGCATGGAGAAGCTGACCCCACTTTCGTCTAAACATCCTCCCCACCCACCTATTACCAGATCTATGTTTCAAGTACTCCATTCTCACCTTGACCTTAACTCTCCCTTTGACTCCGCTATCTTCAGTGCCGCTTGCTGCGCATTCTGGGGGCAATGCCGGTTAGGAGAGCTACTCTGCACATCCCTCTGTGACTACACTCCTTCACGTTACCCCACCACACAATCCCTCACATATACTCCTTCCTCTGCATCTATTTTCTTGCCGTGGACAAAGACCACCAAGGCTCACGGTGCCACGATCATCTTTGCTTCCCAAATACCCCCTTTCAACCCTATCTGTGCAGTTCAACACCATATTGTGATCAACAAAACCTCCATCGATTCACACCTGTTTGCATACCACTTCCGTGGTACCTTACGACCCCTTACGCGCTCTGCCTTTCTTAGCGAGTGTAACCAAATCTGGACTACACATGGTTACCCCCGATCCACGGGACACTCCTTCCATATTGGCGGAACCACAGAACTCTTGCTGGCAGGTGTTCATCTGGATGTTGTTAAGGCCATGGGTCATTGATCTTCTGACTCCTTCTTAGTTTACTGGAGATCTTTAGGAGAATTGGCCCCTCTTTATTCCGCTAATTTACCTACTTGCCCTTAAATTCTACTACAGTTTCCACCCCCCCCCCCCCCCCTTCCCCTTTTTTCACCTCTTCCCACCCATATGTCTTTTGTAGGGGTCATTGTGTTATATATTAACATCCATTGATCATTACCAAGCTTCAACCATATTAGTCGCCTCTACAGCTCCAACCACCATGGTTCCCTTAGCCATTCTTCCCTATATCACAACATGTCACGCATCTCACCTCCCTGCACACCCACCTAAAATATTGCTGCTTATCAGCATTATCTCCCTGTTGAATTGACCAACATACTCACTCTAACGGCTGCTGGCCTCAGGGCAAATTCCTGGATGACCCCACCTTGCATGTACGTCCACCCTGTCACTGGCAAGGAATCATCGCTGGATTCTTTGAATGCTGTGCCCACTTGTGGAACAACAGGAGGACCTGTTGAATACACCTCCCTCACAACATGTATTGCATTTTCAAGTGACACCACTTCATTAATCGTGTCATCCACTCATGAACCGGTGAGTATTGTCCTCATGTCTTCAAACAACGCAACTATGTCATCCATTTGTTGGACCCTTACTATCCCCTCAGTCCCTTTACGTTCCTCATCCAGTGATATTGTACTCACCAGATTACACATCTCTGGATGCATATCTTATGGATGAAGGATCGGATTGAGGACATGAGTGGTCGTAAGGAACTAAAGAAGTTTTTTTCTACCCCATGAATTAAGTGTTGGGTTTTATATATATAATTTTTGACTACATTCAGCCATATGTTAAGCGATTACCTTTGTATCTCAGCCTTCCCTGGTTGCTGGGTTAGCCACTGGGACGTCTGTTCCTGGTCAGGTGTGGGTGAGTTCTCATCCACCCCACAGACACACCCAGCCTTGGCTCTCATGTCAGGTTCACCCAAAACCCTAAAAATAAACAAGCAACCATGAGGAGTTGTTTACTCCTCATCCTTGTCCACTCAAGCTTGGACTGGGATGCAAAGAAGGTCCTATGGGCCCTGTCATTCATGAAGTCTGGTTGTGCCTCTTCATTCGCCACATGTATCTTTGAGATGGAAACCAAAAACGGCAGGCCTACTCATCCTTCTTGGGCTTCCTTCAAAAAGGCATTGAAATTGACATTCTTCCTTCCTCATGAAGAGACCACTGCTAGGACCAAGCTTGAGTCTCGTCAATATTATCAAAATCATTGTACAGTGGACGACTACATTGATGAGTTTGAAGAACTGGTCGAGAAGTCTGGGTATACAGAACAAGCCTTCCTTGTCATGAAATTTCATCATGGTCTAGACCCCTCTGTCCAAAGTCAAATTGCAAATATGGTTGAAGGACACCCCTCAGATGATGACCTCTCTGAATGGTTTTCAGTGACTAGGACGATTTCACAGGCACATGCTGCCAATGAAGTGTTTCAAAGTGCTTCCTGTGGTACACCAAACACTTCTAGCTGCCCCACTGTTGTCCCTCCTGCTCTTATACACAGAAACCCACATCCACCTCACCAATCTGACTTGACACTGCAGCTTCAGCCAGCCCCACCTGCTGTCACCACAGCTGTTCAGCCAGTAGCCATGGAGGTAGATGCCACCCATCGTCACCAATCCAGTTCTTTGGTCTGCCATAAGTGTGGAAAACCAGGCCACTTCTCCCAAGAATGTCCTCAAGCCTTTCACGTCCGTACCATGACCACAGAAGAGAAGGATGAATGGATCGCCCACTTGATGTCATCTGCTGATCATAGAGTTGCAAGCCCTGTCAAGGAGGATGGTCCAGAGCCTCAGGAAGAAGAAGAGGATTTTGTGTCACGCAACAGGTGAATAGTGTGCCCCTGCTGCCAACTTCCAATTGTTTTGCTCCACTGCTGTATAATCAGGTAAATGATGAATATACAGATTCAGAACTTGATTCCTCAGCTACAGAGACTGAAATGCTAGACACACAACCCTTAATTCCTCCCCAGTCTCAAACTCACTTCTGTCACAAAAAATGGGAACAAGATCTTCCTGCACAGTATGTTGTTGCCTATAAGGGCGACCTCTGGGGCTAGTGGAATATCACACTATAGCCTGGCAGATGGGAATCCAAAGTATATAAGGCTACAGGCAAGGATACATACCTGGCAGATGGGAATCCAAAGAGAAAAGCCTAAGGACTCCCACTGCCGAGGCAACTACTAACTAAGGAAAGACTCCGAACTGACTGAACATTCTGGACGCTTAAAACGGAAGTCACGTGACCTATGACGTAGCCCAGGTAGATTCCAACTTGCACACATAAGCAGGTGCTTAAACCACGAATAGAAGCACCAGATGTAGAAGTGAGTAGGAAGGAGGAGGGGAGGAAGGAAATATTAGATAGAAACAACAGGGAGAAAAGAGAGATAAAAGGGAAATGGGGACAGAAGAGGGGAAAATGAATAAGAGAGGAGAATAGGAGAAGGAGAATAAAAAGAAGAACATCACCCCCCTTTTAGAGTGTGACATCCCAACACACTGACACCTACTGGGGGTACAAGTGCCTTTTGATGGAAGGTGTCAAAATCTGCAACACAAATGTGATGAGGGGCACTGGGATGGAGGAGGTGGAAGTTGGCAATGAGGTCTGGGGCTGCTAAATCTGCCTCGGGGATCCACTCATCATGCTCATATCCATACCCCTTCCATCTGACCTTGTATTCAAGCTTTCCACAGCAGAATTGACTGTCCAAGATCTGTTCAACCTCATAATGCTCATCTTCCCCTACAAGGACTGGGGGAGGTGGGGGTTGAGCTTTCCGACCAGGAATGGGGTCAGGGGGGCAAGGGAGGAGCTTCACCACAGGGAAGACAGGGTGGAGGTGACTCATAGACTTCGGGAGTTGGAGATGGTAAGCATTGGAGCCAACCTTGTGTTCCACTAGGAAGGGGCCTAGGTTCCGATGTGACAATTTCTTAGAAGGGTGAGTGGTGCTAATGTCCCTTGCATCTAGGAAGACCTTGTCACCAGGAACAAAGGTAGGGGCTGGCTCACGACAACGATTGCAGTATCGAGCCATATTCTCTTTTGCCTTTACAAGGGCAGCTCAGGCTTCGGATAGGGAGTCAGCCATTTTTTGTTTGAACTAATTCACAGCTTCTCTCCTAGATGGCCGCTGGTGAGGTTCGAAGCCCATGCGTGGGTGGTGACCAGAGTCAAGCATGAAGGGAGTCTCTTTTGTGGACAAGTGGACATGGTTGTTGTACTGGAACTCTGCAAGGGGCAGGAGGTCATCCCAGTCATCCTCTCACTCATTCACAAATAGACAGAGATACTGCTCTAGCTCTTGGTTGACACGTTCTGTCTGTCCATCAGGCTGCAGGTGGTATACAGTGGAGGCAGCCACCTCGATACCCAGAAGTCTGTATAGCTCACGAGTGAACTCACTGACAAACTGTGTACCTCGGTCTGAAACCACATGGAGGGGTAGGCCATGGTGTCTCCAAACATGATCCCTAAAGAGATGAGAGGCTCCCAATGCTGTAGTTGTGGTCAAGGTGGGGATGAAGTGAGAACATTTGGATAAGGAATCCATGACAACCATCACTGCATTGTACCCATGTGAATCGGGGAGTTCTACAATGAAGTCAACACTGACCATCTCCCAGCGCTGCTCAGGAACCTCCAGAGGGTGCAGTTCTCCAACAGGCAACTGACACTGAGCTTTGGTGCGCAGGCATAGGTCACATGCCTTTGTGTAGCTACCAATGTAGCGAGACATGTGAGGCCACCAATAGTTCCAAGAGACAAGTTCCAAGGTCTTCCAACATCCAGCATGGCCAGCAATACGAGTGTTGTGATGTTGGGAGACAGTTCAATGTCATAAGTCATGCTGATCAGGGACATATCCCTTTCCACAGAACAGAAGTGTACCATCCCTCTCACCCCACTCTGATGACTTCACAGACTTCCCAGTAGTCTTGTGAAGCTCCTTGGCAGCACATGCAACCAACTCCTCTAGCTCTCCCTCCTTGGTGCCATTACAAATGTCCCTCAGGATGTCACGTTCTTCTCCTGTAAATGCTAGTCCTTCCAGTGTGCGGATGACAAAGAGTTCTGGTTGGAGAAGCACCAAATTATCATTGTCATTTGAGCCAGTGCCATGAGCAGGTTGGCATGAGAGTGCATCTGACTTGCCCATTGTCTTGCCAGGATGATGGTACAGGTTGAAGTCAAACCGAGACAGATAAAGAGACCAGCGGGCTTGGCGATGGTTGAGCTTTTTGGCTGTGTGGAAATATTCGAGATTTTTGTGGTCTGTCCAGATCTCAATATGATGCCTCACCCCCTCAAGGAAGTGTCACCATTCTTCAAGGGCACACATGATGGCGAGCATTTCCTTGTCATGGATCTCATAGTTGTGCTCAACCAGACTGAGACTCTTTGAGGAACAGGTGCTGACGACAGAATGATAATACTTAGCCTCAGTTTTCAGGCAGCCAGGGTCACCCCAGTGTTATGACAATGTTAATATTACCCCTGTCCACCACACTATTATCACTTAGAGATAACCTTGGGAAATCACTAACTAGGTAATACTACATCCTACTACATTACTCTGTTCTACTCTACACTATACTACACAACATTGAACTACACTATATTACACTACTTTACTTCTGGGTGGTTGGGTCATAGGGCGATTGTGTATGCTTGACATCACACCATACTACAGTAGTATATTATTATTACATTACCCTAGGTATTTCAACTACCTTACCATTGTCAGACCGTGATGAAAATTTGCTGCAGCATGTAATTGTCAGCTGTGCCACTTGCAGGATTAAAGGCAACATAATCGTTTCCAATGGTAACGCATATACAAATGGCCTGTGGGTTGATACATCCACAGTGGCACATCACCCATGATCACCCTCTCCCTTTGCGACCATGCCCCTTCATCACAGCGTCCTTTCTGGAAATACCTGCAACCTTAGACATAGCCCATGTTGTCAACCTTAATGGTTTTGAGACCATGAGGCATGCGCTTGATGCCACTGCATCAAGCATCGTTCTGAGTTGGGAGCTATTGTTTAGGTGTCATTGAACCATTGTGTTTGAGAGAATGCAAGTGTATCCACCTCTTTCCGTGTCTTTCTTCGAGCAGTGGATCAAGTTGAGGACTAGATCCATACATTGAGAATATGTAAGACATGTGGGTCTGAGTCAGAAGTCGTACCTATCATGTTTGCATGTTTGTGATGCCTGTATGGGAGGCGTATGACCCCTGGGGGTGTCTGCATTGACTACATTCCTAGAAACCATGGGGACCGATGGGTGTAACGTGGGGATGACGTGTGTGTCTGAGTGAGCCTCAGTCTGTGCCAAAGCCAAGGTGGTTAGTGGGAGCGATACAGTCAATGAAGACAGTGCTATGATTTGAGATGGCTCTGCAGACATATTGTTTCCTTGGGCACTTGTAGAAGTGCCCATGGACATCGAGGGGGTCAAGTCTATGGACTTGATGGTGAGACTTGAACTGGCGCCAGAGGTGGGTGATCATAGAACATGGGTGGACTTACTCTGAGTCCACTGCAGGGAGAGCACAGGGGGTGTGGGGTTACGCAGGGGGGGAGATGGAATGTGAGTGTTATTTTCGGACGTATCCTCATGCCCCGTGCATGCAGGGTGGTCCTCAGGTGCAGGGGCACCACTTCCCTCAGCTGACCATACACGAAAGCAGTCATCCTCTTTGATGAGCTCGAGGGCCACCGTCTTTGCTGCCTCTCCATGTGTGTGAGCTTTTGTTCTCACAGAGATGTTTGTGTCAATGAGATTCCTGTCAAAAAATGTGAAAGGACCATATCCGCAGGGCCCAGGAGAAGACACTGACAGTTAGTCATAGAACAGCACGAGTTGGGTCAGTGACATGTCTGCAGGTACACAACATGGACAAGCATGGAGGGAGACCATTGGGGTCGAAGTAATCGGTTGGGTGAGCCGTGATCTTTGACCAAGGGGGCCAGATGTAGGCACGCCAGTACTGCACCCTGGCTGCGCTGATATGTTCAGGTTATTGATATAAACAAGTCGACTGACTCTAATAAGCACAGCTCAGAAAACTCACGGTCTTAGCGTGTCAAACTCTCACCTAACTTTTGCAATCTCAGAGCTTCAGCATGTCAGTACTTGTTGATCTCAACCTGGGAACATATCAGCGCTGATACCAAGGTAGTAAATCCAGCTCTTTCACTAACTTTGGTTTTGCCAGCTTGGGTCACCCAGATTCTCTGAGACCATCCGATAATGAAGCTCAAGTTCACATGCCGTGATCCCTTGGGATTCAGAACTAATGGGACGAATTACAAGTGTGCAGGTGTAGGCAATGATTCTGCCTCAAATACTTATCAGTCATGCTCTTATATTTAATAGCAAAACTTGTGTATCCAGACTGAACAAAAATCAAGTGGTACTACATGGTATTGCATATTTCGCTGATAAGAAACCCAAGTTCTGGAAAATTTTCTTGCTCTTCTGCATCTTTGTGTGCAATGGCAGCAGGCGGTAGGACAGATGGTGCCTGGGGGAAAAACCGGGCTAATGATTGCTTGCTGAATGGCTGAGCTTTTGAGCAGGAACCGGGCCTGAGGAATGCTGCATCCTCGATAGCAGCAACCATACCCTTGATCGTGAAAGCCTCAAATGGCAAGATTTTTTGACCAAACAGTGGCATTTTGGGCAGGTGTATTTAAACGACGGGCTCCTAGCCTGGAGACTACTGAACCAATGGAATATGCATGGACCGCAGAACACATGGCCGCAGTGTGGTACTCTGGATACCAGGTTAAGTATGTAGTGCTGCCGTGAATGGAGAAAACACATACATGTAAGGCACGTGTAGTGTTGACGTGCAGATCTCGCACAGAATAACATCTAAGAGTGACTTCTATCAGAATGCATTAGGCATGTGCAATGATGATACCGTGATAGCATCCTACCTGGGAGTCAACCTTAATTATGAGTGCAGTATTCTCGGCTTTGACCTAGGGTTCTAAGATTAGTATTCTGTGATTAACATAAATAACAACGTTTACTTTTCTGAGACGTCATTGAGTACGTGCTAACTTGGATTGTGTTTGAGTGAGCTATTAATATTCAGATCGGTCAGATGAGGTCACAATCGAGGAAGCAGTGTCGAACCTTGGCTGCCGTTTTCCGCAACAGATGCCCAGGCCCAAACCGCCTGGACCCTTCCTCATCTGAAGATAATAATATGGGGTCATCGATGGTCTCGCCGCTGTGCACAGTCACCGTTTGAGGAAATTAGTACAATATCTTTGTCTGAATTGCTAATGGCGTACAAGGGATGAGCATGATCCTCAACTGCCATTTTCCGCAACGGATACCCAGGCCTAAAGTGCCTTGAGCGTCGTTCTGATTGATACCTATATAAGCGATCAACCACTCCAAGCTAATGAGAACCAACCTCTAGTGCCTTCTAGATCTGGGCCTTCGTCGTCTGAAGATATTATTATGTATATGGAGTCATCAGTAATCTCACTGCTGTGAGTAGTTAGTGAAGACGAGCCATCATTTGAGGAAATGACTATGAGATCAATATTGACATTGACTTCTTCTGAACTGCTCATGGCATATACGGCTATGATACAACTTGAACACCCTCTCGGTATATATATCTATATTATATGCTGTAGCAACGGATGCCATTCAAGCATTCAAGATGAGGCGCAGACTCAAAACAAAAGAGGGACTCAGCTTGTGTTTTTTTCTCATGTTTTCCGAGAACTTAAATACAAGCTCTCATCACCTCTAATTTTCCAGGACCTTTCTTTCTTATATCAAAACAAAAGAGGGAGCTCGTGTTTCCTATGTTTTCCGAGAACTAAACTGACTGCCTCGTGGCCAGCCAAATCATTGCCGATATTGCAGGGCTGCAGAATGTTTTCAGAGCTAGGTAATTTAGGGAGTAGTAGGTCCCCATGTGCATTAATCGTGTGATGCACAAGGTGATGCCATGTGTTGAATTGTAGGTCCCCCAAGCTGAGTAATTCCAATCTCACATCATTTCTAAACCTGCCGACTCGGCTCTCGTGAGCAAATGATTTCAAATGCCTGTAATATGTAAGTGAAAAACAAATTTAAACAAATCTGGAAGTTCTGAAAAACAAATTATGTACACTAAGAACAAATTCAGAAACAAATTAGGTAAACTAAACTAGCTCCGCAAGATGCGATACAACTCCCGCAATGATACAACTCCCACAACGATATGACACAGTGGAATCTTTAAAGTAACAAGTGCTCATTTTTTTTAATCCGCCCACCGTTCGTGGCCAGGTGTTCAGCAAGTCTGAAGTAAGTAATATTAGTTTCAAGTTACGTGCTCACACGAACGGTCACTCACCTCGGAAGCACATGTGCGACGAGCTCACTATCTACAGACCTCATATTCACAACCTCACCTCTCCTGCCCATGCGTACTACCACCACTATGGCCCTCCACTGAGCTCCAGTGATTGAAGCAACCTCTCTACTGATTGCGATGCCAGAGCTGCTTACAAATGACACGAAATAGGTCTGAGCATTTGGGAAAGCTGAATTGACAGTTATACAGCAATGCAGAGGCTTGCAGCTTCAGAAAATGTGTGGTAAAGGAGCAAGAGCGATCCCATCCAATGTCGCAAGAACTGGGACCGTCTCATTATACGCGCCGAGGCCGTGGAATACTCTCGCTTTAACTGAGGCAATAGAATGCTAATCGTGGTCAGTCGAAGGATATTCTGTAATTATGCACAAACTCACATTGGGGGTAATAGCAGACCATTTCATTTTGGACGAGATAGGGTGCAGGCGGAAGCGTGGCGCAGCGACAAGGATACAGGCTGAGGTGGTTCTAAGGAGAGGATACACCATTGGTATATTCATGGGGCGGCGTGTGCTATTTAAATAGGGTGGCCAGTGGTGAGAGTTTAGACGTTAACTCTGCCTACTTTGTCTAACATTGCGTCTTTAGTCTTTCATTCTTTGTCTAACGTTGCATCTTTATTCTTTCATTCAAGCACTACAACCACTTTGATGCCCATGTGCACGCTGCAAATCCGGCCTTTGTCAGCCAGCCACTTATTGGGGTGATTCTTTGCCCTGGTCTTTGTGCACTAGTCAAGTCCCACGCATGAAAACACACAAAGGAGCAATTGAATATAACATAGTCATGGACATTCAGTTCCAGACCCTCAATGACTCCACTCACTAGCCTTGGCAAGCCCCAGAAGCGTCTGCGGTCGATGTCTCCACCGAACATAGAGCCTCCGAAGTGTCAAAAAGACTTACGTCCACCACATCCAGATCCAAAGCCTTCTTCGTCTTTAAACACAGTCAGAAATTTTAGTTTCTTGCACTGGATGAAAGCCATCAACTCACTGTACTTTCTTAGCATCTGGCGGGTCTTGAGACTCAAAGCGACTTTGTTGGGCCAAACACATCCAACAACCAACCTGAAGAGTCGTCTGAAGCTACATTCATGGTGCATACTCTGAGAATCCGGTTTGTCTCTGATCGTTGGCATTGATTTTCTATTTGCTATTATATACAGCCTTCAGTCAATCCGTTGAAGCCATCACTTCCTCCACCTCCCGAACCTCAGCCCCAACTGGTGCAATCTGATGAAACCATAGTCACATCCCTTGAACTAGTAAGTATACATCGTCATTCGAGCGTTCTGTGATCTGGTGTTAATTATTCCTTAACCACAGCCAAACATTTCTGAATCTCTTTACCAAGATGCCCAGTTTGACGCTTTCGCATGGCTCATGCGAGATCAGGACATTGCGCAATTTTTGAATATACCAATTGCTCCAGCCTCATCTCAAGCGCCGCCTGAGATATCAGCTGCATTGATACACGATATCCCTCACAGCTTGGTAAGGATATTTTGGTGTTTACGCATGAAACCAACTAATCTTACAATCAGCCTCCACATCTGGACAAAACTCAAGCTAATTCACAGCTTGGCATTGATGGTCGGATGCAATCCTGATCCCGTTCTCCAGGCACAGGCATACAGCTTTCAAACATGGTCGACCATTCTGATCAGCCGCACGATGCAACCAGTGAAGAGCCTGGTGGAAATATGCAGCCCCACTTCATTGAAGGAGCTGGAACAGTGGGCATTATGCGTCTTTTGAAACTCCTCAGCATATGACTGACCGTGAACCTTAGAATATTTCTCAATCCCCTTCATCGAAATTACAGATGGCGGAGTATCAACATCCTCCACAAACGATGCAAACACCTGTGGTGGTGAGTAGTCTGCGTCTCTTATAGTTTGTTTGTCCGAGTCAAAATGACTAAATCATAGAACTTACAGATGCTGGAGCATGAGCATCCCCCACCAGCAGTCAAAGGAGTTGAACGGCCTGTGACGAGCCTGGTTGAAACTCAGGAAGAACGTTCAAAGCAACAGAGGCGAATGGTGCCACTTCCGAAGCTGGGCCATGATATCCAATGTCCAAGACAGCGGTTACAGACTCCACTTCCAAACCCAGACCTGATCGTTTGTTTGAAATGAATGAGGGCCAAGTCTCCACAAGAAGAACAAAATGTCGAGAACAGAAATGCTTACAAGAACCCTCAGAAGAAAGTTCGTCTCAATCCCCACAAAGTGAGAATGTTTGGCTCATTTCTGCTCCTTACATGGATTAATCATTATGCACATATGCACAACAGACCCGACGACCATGGACTGCTGCAGTCCGACATTCTGTCTCCATGGCCCCAACAATATCCCATGCGCCACGAGTGCCATATCCACCACATCAGGCAAATCCTCAACCGCCTCCTGCACCCTCAATTGCTGTGTGTTTATCTTTTAGTGTGTTTATCGGCTGCTGATAAAAAAAAAATTTCAGCAATTTTACCCCCGAAGTCATTCCAGCCTTAACCTGTGTGGCAATGTTCAACAGGACTTCATGCCAGAGTCTGAAAATGTGCGTATTTATTCTGTGGTAGGTTGGCTTCTCAGATGACCCTAAATTGAGTGACAGGTTCAAGCAACAGCACCCGTCTCTTCAAGTTCTCCATTACATCTGCTGCAAGTTCAAGTTTCACCACCTCTGCCGTGTTGGACTGCTCTCCCACCCCACCCTCCTGCTCTCCTACCTCTTCCCCCC
>MU134740.1:9248-63484 GCA_015039355.1 Ramaria rubella
CTGCTGAAGTTGGTTCCACAGGTGGAACCACATCAACAGAATACTTTCTGTTGCTACAGGGTGACATGATCGAGTCGTCCTTCACTAACAGTACATCCTTGATGCTCCATTTCATGTGATTTTGATCACACTCGCTGTCCAGGAATGATCCCACATGGTGGGTCATAATTATGATAATTTTCCCTTTGTGCCATACCCCCACACCCAGAGCTAATGGCTGGGTGTAATCTACAACTTGGGTCAGCAACATATAGTACGCAGGCGTTGTGCCATTGAGGCACAGCCAATGGTTCATGCACAGGTGTGTGAACCTGGGCTTGATTGGGACTTTTGTCTCAGTTTATTGATACTGACCCTAAATGTAGGGACAGTTGTGAAGAGGCTAGCAGGCCTCCCAACTCTTGAAGACAACTCACAAAAGTCATCTATAGGTACATCTATTACATTCCTCTCCCTCTCATTATCATCTAACCCATAGGTTAGATGTTCAATGTCTGCATTGCAGGTGTTCTTGCTGATCTGTTGCACTGCAGATGACTCACATAACTGCAGGTAAGTCATATTCTCAGCCGTGCTCCTGCCTCATTGTGCAGTCGCTTCAGGCTCCACAGGTGGAACCTCAGAAGGTATGCCAATGGATTTCCATCTGTAGTGATGGAATGACTTGTGAGAGTCATTTGTTGTAAATGGTACGTCCTCGTTGTTCTGTCTCACATGGTGTTGACCATGTTGTATAGTTTGCTCTGATCCACATTGTGGATCATTACCTTCAATCCTTACCGAGTGCCGGTCATCCTCGGGTAGTCTGGGGACAGTTGGGTTTGACCACGGTCAGATCTTTGGTATGTGCTGCATCCAAGTCACACTGTAAATCCAACTCGTGCACTTGTGCATGAGTTTGGTGATCACTGAAACTATTGTCTCGGTGCAGTGTTGTTATTGACTCTGCATGCAGAGTCAATGCCGATACCTTGGAGTCATGCCACTGGGGCATGACTATTGGCTTGCGTTCAGGTGTGCAATCACCTTGACCTCTCTTTTGTTTCTTTTCTGACAACTCCACAGATTGCCTCAAACTGCATGGATTGGTGGGACTATTTCTATGGCTAGCACTCAGCTCAACAGGTCTACCTGTTGATGAAGGTACATTTTCGATGTTCCTTTTTGATAACAAAAGGAAATCCCAGTGAAATACACAATACTGTACTTTGACAGTTACCTGATAGCAAAAGTAAACTATAACTACATGTTAATAGACTTCGGGAAACCATTGGAAAATAAATCAACCCAGTGATTGAGATAATGCAACACTGGGAGTCTGCTAGTTAGCAACCTCAATACAACTGAATAACCCACTACAATAAGGGGACTGTTTAAAACTCAAGCAAATATGATGAGAACATGAGTAAAATTAAGCTAATGACTCACTAGGATGTGCAATTTGTAGCCTATAATAATAAATAGGCGTCTGTTCTCAAAAACACTACCAAGCCTATTTGTGTGATACTGGTGGACAATTGCCCGTTGACAAAGGGGGGGTCAATATGACCTCCCACCATCTCCCATGCCATTCATGGACCTGATACTGGCCAGGCACCGATATCTCATCAATTGTATTTGATAAAGTGGAATTAAATGTCGACCTGTTTCTAATCTGATGATAATATCCCCCACAATGCAGGTTGGATCGCAAATTAACATAATACCCTGGTTATAATCAAATAGGAGATAGTAGGTACTATACAATATAACTGGGAATACAGAATTCAGCTAAGGAATTGACATGTCCATAGGAGTTAAAGTGCAACTTCTGATAGCACGATGTATTGGATTCCATAAGATGATAGCACTACGAAAGGTCCATTTATTACATGACCAAAATACAAGGAGGAAATATGGTGTCCAAAGACTAAAGGTCCATGAAACGCATGGGAAATGATGAGAGGTCATAGCCACCACCCCTAAGCAAATGGGCAAAGTCCAACAGTTCAGAAAATAGCTATGTAAGTCTATGTTTGGACAACCCTACCTATTTTGATTATAGGCTACAAATTGCGCATCCTAAGGAGTGCAGTACCCTAAGTGTACTCAAGCTCCACATATTACCCTACTTTCAAAAAGTCCCTAGTAGAGGGTCATTCACATGTATTGAGATTGCAAACAAGCAGACTAAATGTACATTATCTCAATCACACATCAGAATTAATAGCTTTACATCTATTTTAATGTTTACACTAACCATTGATACATATGTATAATCTAAAGTTTTTTAAAATTTTATACAATATGTTCCTTTTACTAATGATACACATTTTATTCAACAGGCCTATCTCAATGTAGCCATAACTTTTATTGTACATCTAACATACTATAATACACATCATGTCTAGTTGCACCCTATATCATCACTGTTGATTTATACTTGTAAACCATTGTGGTATGGCTTCTATATTCTAACAGATCGAAATTGTGATGGTATGGATCTCTTCTATACACTCATCCAAAAAATCCTGAATGTATGTAACAGATACTTAAATACAACATAAACATAGAACTTCTAACGATTCTACTTCATTTGGAATGTCCATCTATATTCAGAAACATAGCTTTTAAATGTGTTGGTTATAATACATCATAAATTAAATGCACATTTGGATAAATTTATGTATAACCTTCTGACCCTGAATGACCCTTCAGGTTCCAATGCTCAGGACTAGGATTGGAACTGTACTGCGCAGGTTTATTGACCGAGTACACAATATCAGGTCATGAAACTGTGGTGGAGAACATGAGAGTCCCTATTAGTTCATGATAAGGAAAGTTACCAGCTTCCAGTTTTTGTGCTTCGGTTTCAGGGCTGGATATGGCTGAAAAATCGATTCCAAGCATTATAGGAGATTTCACTGACCTGGTGTTTTGGATGTTAAACTTAATAGCTGAGTTTTCAATGTATTCCTTTTGAGATATAGACACTGAATAGGACTCAGCGTCATGACATATACTAGTACCGAGTATCCAGTGTGCATCCCCTTCACTTGAAATTCTGAATCTTTCTTTTATGGCTTCTTCAAGCTCCAGAAGTCTACTTTCTGTTCCTGCTGAAGTTCCATCATCAACCCAGTATCCCACAATACCCCACGTCCCATCCTCCCATATTTTGAGAAATACAGCTGCATTGTATTGTGAGCAAGTCCACCCCAGTAAGTCCATAAACTCTAATAGAGTTTTCCTCCACTCATTCCCTCCTTGTTTAATGCCATATAATGCTTTCCAAAGTGGCAACACTAATTCTTCTTTTCCTGGTACTTCAAACCCTTCTGGTTGTTGTACCCAAACCTCCTCTTGCATTGTGCCATGTAAGTATGCAGATTTAATGTTGAACTGTCTGATATTTTGTCTAGATATTGCACTGATTGTCAAAATAATTCGAAAGCTTTCCCAATGCATAACAGGTGTGTATGTCTTGTTAAAATGGAGGCCTGGTATCTGACTGAAACCCTTAGCCACGATATGTACTTTTTGCTTGACTATTTTTCCATCACGACGAGAAGTGTGTACTGTAGTTCCCATCTTCAAGACCTTTGTCCCCAGCGATGGTTTGGTGGGTGTACCAAAAACTTCATGATCCACCATGGTCCACCATTCCGCCTGACATGCCTGCTCCCAAGCTTCACCCTCTTTTACAGGGAGATTCAATGCTTTTTGAATAGGGTCAGGGTCTCCAGCAATAGTGGATAGAACAAATTCGTCCTCATCAATGGTGAGTTGAGCTTGCCCCTCCCCATGATATTTCCCTGACCTTGCTACACCTCATGGAAAGTCGGGAATTTCAGATATGAGTTTTGAATTGATAAGTGGTGGGGGTTGCTCCTCCTGATCTGTAGGGCTCATAGGTTCCAAAGCAGGAGGCTGTTGTGGGGGGATATGAATCGTGAAGTGTGGTCAAGGTGGTTCTGATCCGTTTGAAGAGGTTAACTGCTTGTTCTTGGCAGGTTTGTCAGGCCCTTTTCCACTTGATTTTTCCGCTTCCTCCACCTTATTGTCACCATACAGTCTTGGAATCACTGGGGATATCGCATTCTCATGAAATATGACATCACAAACCTTTTCGACATGTGTAGTGCCTGGGTACCAGACTAGGTATCCAAACACCTAAGGTTTGTACCTGACCATATATCCCATCTTAGATCTTACATCCCACTTTTTCCTCTTCTCTTTAGGAACAGCAACACTCACAGGACTTCCAAATACCTGTAAATGAGCTAGATCGGGTTTCTCTCCCATCAATCTTTCGATAGGAGTCATTCTGTTATTGGCACAAATAGGTGATATATTGCATAAGTAGGTCATGGTTTTGACAGCAACTGACCACAGGTTTTTAGGTAGTTTCGAGGCAAATAGCATGGCTCAGGCTCCTTTGACAATCGTTCTGATCCCCCTTTCAGCAACTCCATTCTGTTCGTGAGTGTAAGGGGTGGATGTATAAAACAAAATACCGTGAGTCTTGAAGTAATTTTGTAATTCTGCATTGTTGAATTCCTTTCCATTGTCTGCCATAGCACCTTGTACCTTTACATCATAGCCTGTCTTGAACTTTTGAACGAACTCCTTTACTTTTCCAATGACTTTGGTCTTTAAAGCAATAGTTTCTGCACATACCCCTCAAGAATAGTCATTGATGATAATAAGGAAATATCTTTTGCCGTTTATACTGATTGTTTCCAGAGGTCTGGCCAAATCCATATGGATTAATTCACCAGGGTGAGTAGCTCATGTTCTCCCAGTTTTGAATGGCATCTTATGTTGTTTTCCTTTGATACAAGCAATACAGTTAGCTTTGAAGACAGCAGTCTCATCGAATTCCATTCCAGTGGCATGATTAAGGGCTAGATCACAAACCACAGCTAGATTCAAATGACCCATGCATTGGTGCCATCTCATGACATCACAGGTAGGTTTAGCACCCATTGCTACTTGCATGTCGGTGAGTTGTTCTTGGAGTTCATCAGAAGATGGCTCTAACCCAATGCTCATAGCAGTGTCAGATTGAATGATATTGAGAGGGATTGGATAAATGTTTCTGACTTCATGAACGCAAGCAATTTGACGATTTTTAGGATCAATAATAGTGCATCCAGATTCACGGAGGTTGACTTGTAAGCCATCTTTGATAAGTTGACCAGGTGATAAAAGACAAGTATAAATGTCTGGCACCCATTGAATGTGAATCTCTCTGATAAATTCATATCTGCCAGTCTTGACTTTTATTTTCATATTCCCAACACCCTTAGATTGAACCTTATCTCCACTGGCTGTTGTAATAGTCCTCGGAGTAGTAAAGGTTACGAAGTCATGAATATCATTGATGTTAGGCTCAAAATGACCAGACACTCCAGTGTCAAGATAACAATGCCATGTGATGGGATTCTCACTGGTAAACATAGAGGTATCCACTGCTGAAAATAACCCCCTGACTGTAGGTCCTTTATTTGACAACTCCTTACTATCATGGTCTGGATTTGTCTTTGCTTTCTTTGTGTCTTGCTGACCACAAGTGTTCTTCTTTTTAGGGCAATTCCTGGCCCAATGGCCACTCTCTCTGCAGTTAAAACATCCACTGGAGCGTTGCTTGCTCCTCCTCTCAGAGTTTTCCATTGCACCTGGCGCACGTGGATTTCTAGTCATATACCCCTTCTTTGATGTTGCAAACACTGTGCCTCCATTCATGACACACAAAGACCTTTTTATCTCCGTCTGACGAATATTGCTCACAACTTCTTTGACAGTGTCCAGATCATAATTGATCATGTTGACCAGTGTGTCATACTCCTCAGGTAACATATTGATGAAGAAATTAAGATAAAGAGAGTTGGGAATAGGGTTGCTGGCTTCATGAGCTTCATACACAGTGAGTCCATCTTTGCTTTATATTCCAATATACCAGAGCTGTCAGATTGAGCATGCATGATTTCAGCAAGTAGAGCAGCATGGGTGTTAGCCAATCTGTTGCCATGCACCATCCTCAGTGTGGTCCAGGCCGTTCCAGGATCGCGATTTGTCCTTATGGATACTTGCTCTTGATCTTTGATGCATAAATCAATTTCTGTATATGCATGTTCTTTTTGCAAGCCCCATGCTCTTTCCAGCTGCAACTCCTTGTTCGTAGGAACATTAGGATTAACTTGTGTTGGGGGGGTATAGATTGCCATTACGACTTCCCACTGGTTGAGCGATCTGAGGACTGACTCCATACTAGTGCACCAGGAGAAATAGTTGTCACTGTGCAATTTCGGAAACACCTGGTAAGCACTTCCAGTGCTTGCCTGGTAATCCTTCATATCTTTGAGAGTTGTCATAGCTAATAGAAATTCAACAGGAATGGACCAGAGTTGTTCTTATGCAGTAGAATAGGGGCCGGGGCCCATAACCTGATAACAAAAGTAAATCCCAGTGAAATACACAACACTGTTACAATTCCCCAAGCATGTAGCATTAGTGGAGTTTGGAATCGTTCATATGCACCAGTACACCAAAATTTCAAAAATTTCCCACTTTCCTAGGAGGTGGCTCATTTTTCACATGAATAGAAAATCTCATCCCATGGTTTCCTTGGTTGTCTCACGGCTTCACTTTTGACTAACTTTTTGTTAACTCTCGGCTACTCCACGTGGCAAAAAAGATGATTCCCTTATTAGGCAGTCAACCCGTTCATGGCATTGAGGATCCTTTCTAATATTTTGCATTGTAATAAGATGTTCTTAAGTTCCATTAACACTCTATCATGCTCTCTGCATGTTTATTGCATGGTTATTTAATTATACATGGTGTGGTTAATATTTATAAGTCAAAATGTGTTTGTATCGTTTATGAGCTCATAGCTTTGTATTATTGTCTTCTGTGAACCAATCCGTAGCTACCCCATGACAAGCTCTCACATGCAACTTTGACTGGCAGAGTCCTGTAGGCTTGTACTCAGTGTGCATGCCATTTCTGACTGCAGCAGCACACACCAACTTGTACAGCGAAGTCTCTGAGCAACAACTCTTGGAACAAATTGCCTACACAGATAGGAACACACCAAGTCTAGGTCCTGTAAGGAGAATATGATGAGTACACCAATAGAATAAATAAACAATGTACCATAGAATTTTGATACAGAGTCTCATCTAGGACCTGGGCTGAGGCGAGGAGTGGAAGTTACTTCAGAAATCAGTTGAGCTTTTTGGCTGTGCGGAAATATTCGAAATTTTTGTGGTCTGTCCAGATCTCAATATGATGCCTTGCCCCCTCAAGGAAGTGTTGCCATTCCTAGAGGGCACACATGATGGCAAGCATTTCCTTGTCATGGATCTCATAGTTGCACTCAACCAGACTGAGACTCTTGGAGAAGAAGGCTATGGGGTGCCACTTGTTATCAACCTTGGACTGTTGGGAAAGAACAGCACCAGTTGCAAAATCGGAGCTATCTGCTTCAACACGATATGGGAGGTTGTCATCTGGGAATGCAAGGATGGGTGCAGATGTTACAAATTTCTTTATAGTGTCAAAGGCAGCCTGTTGTGAGGGTCCCCATGTCCAAGGAGTGTCTTTGCGAAGCAGGTCAAACATTGGACGTGCGTGGTGTGAGAACTTCTCAATAAATCGATGATAGAAGTTGGCAAAACCAAGGAATGACTGCACCTCCTTCTTATTGTTAGTTAGGATGCGCAATTTGTAGCCTATAATAAAAATAAATAGGGTTGTCCAAAAACACTACATAGCTATTTTTGAACTGTTGGAATTTGCCCATTTGCTTAGGGGGGGTCACTATGACCTCCCATCATTTCCCATGCCATTCATGGACCTTTTCTTTCCACACCATATTTCCTCCTTGTATTTTCTCATGTAATAAATGGACCTTTTCTAATCTTATGATAATATCCCCCACAACAAACCACTTTAATAAAGACATTATTTTAGCTAAAATCTACATTCCCAATTATATTGTATACTACATAATATCTCCTAGTAGAGTATACCATATTATGTTAAATTAAGACCCAAACTGCATTGTGGGGGATATTATCATAAGATTAGAAAAGGTCCATTTATTACATGAGAAAATACAAGGAGGAAATATGGTGTGGAAAGAAAAGGTCCATGAATGGCATGGGAAATGATGGGAGGTCATAGTGACCCCCCCTAAGCAAACGGGCAAATTCCAACAGTTCAAAAATAGACATGTAGTGTTTTTGGACAACCCTATTTATTTTTATTATAGGCTACAAATTGCGCATCCTAAGGAGTCAGTACCCTAATTTTACTCAAGCTCCACATATTAGCCTACTTTTAAAAAGTCCCTAGTAGAGGGTCATTCACATGTATTGAGGTTGCAAACAAGCAGACTAAATGTACATTATCTCAATCACACCCTTGATTTATTGCATCACTCTAGGAACAAGTATATGTCTTCCAACATAACAAGATCAAGAGGAGAATTAGACTACTTAGATATGCAACATGGACTTTAATTTGAACTTGTGATTGACTTACCCTCTGACTGGGAAGAATAAATTCTTTACCCACTTTTGTTGAAATATAGTGTACATATCCTTCTTCAAAACCCATGAATTCTGCTATATAGACTGGCTCACCTATGTAGTATCCAATTGGTTTCTTTTGTATACCAAGGAAGATGTATGTATTATTTGGAAATTCAGGAAGTTTAAATACTTCTCCTAGACTGTAATGTTGTCAAAGATATTTGCCAAAAGGGTAGCATTCACAAATTGTACATTCAGTTGTGTGATACCTGTGTGAATGATTAGGTTCACGAAAATCTACTGAGGGTACTCTTTCAGCCTCCATGCTTCACAACAATATTAGAGACAGTTTATACTTCAATTATTTGTTGCAATAAGATGTTTTAAAAACTCCTACCAACAGTATTGGTAACCATACCCCCTTTTGGCAGGTCTGGTAATTATATCTAACTGCAAGGTCAGAGAACAAAAATCTGACCCTGTATGAAAAATACTGTAGAATGGAATTTTTTGTTTTTTCATGGCTTCTAGTTTCCACTCTAGTTCCTTCTCCATGTCCTCTTTTGTTCCATTGTATCCTTCCCGCATAGCCAGTAAATGTTCACAGAGCTGAACTTTTTGCTCTGGAGTAAGATCACAAAGCTGGGTCGTTAAAAAGTCCATCCCGTCTATTAATATTAAACCCCCATTCCCATTATTCCATTGAGACAAGGTTTTTAAAAACAATTTACACTCTGACTAATTTTTTTCAATCCTTTTCTCAAAACAGATGTCACCCATGAGGGTATATCATTAAATAAAGGAAATAAAGGTCACCCGCGGTACTGTTTTTGTCAAATGCTCCAGGTGTTTCATTCTTGATATTTTTGATATGGCTATCTAAATATTCGGCCATTTTTTCCTTTGTTAAACCATAGTTTCTTAGCCCATCCTCTAGGAACCTACTGAGGTGATTTTTCTCCTGATCATCTAAGTCAATGAGCAACTTTTTGAAATAGTACAGCCTGTCTAAATGTTCCATCCTGTTTACTAATTTGAATATCAGTTCCCATTAATCAATTGTTGTGACTTCTATTATTTGTATATCCTTACCTTCCCTAGGATATATAATCCTTCCCGTTGTGATGTATACTTTTGAATTAATATGGTTCATCTCATCTTCCAATATTTTTCCACATCTTACTTTCAATGTATTTCCATCCTCATCTATAATCTCTAAAAGAGTAGATTGGTGTCCTCTATAATACTTGTAGCCCCTTGCCATTACACAATATGTAGTATATATATGTAAAACTGAATATCCAGGCTTATATGTCCTTAAATTACAGTCTGTCAACTCTTCTAAATCATTGCTATACCCACATTGCCTTATAGAGGATAGTGGTGAGTCCCCAGTTCTTATATGGTGGTCAGGCCATCCAAGTTTAATACCTTTATAATTGATGAGGCCCATCTCTTCTGGCAGTGTTATGGCAGGTACTCTAGGATATAAGGATCCTTTAGGTCCTGGAATTAAAGTAATCTTCTCATCGGTTTGCTTAGCCCGAAAATACCTTTTGACAACTATATGCTTACCAACTACAGTAATAAGTTTGGTCTTCATGCCATTGAAACTATAATTTGCAACTAATGTCTTAAGAGGTTTGGGAAATACACCTTTTTGATAACCTCCTTGGATTTTCCTAGTTTGTGAATTCCACCAATGACAATATGCAAAGAAATGTTCTTTCTTTAGATATACCATTATGAATTTCTTATCACAAATATTCTTGAAAAGTTGTTTCCATTGTTCCTTAAGTGAAACCTTGAAAAATTCGCATCCTTCCAAATCATCTCTATAGGCTTTAAAATGTTTAATATAGTATTTTGCTGACTCAATCCTACTTCCATAGAATTTCACTTTGAATCTAGTCACACCTGTATCTTTAGCATCTTCCAATGTTCTTTGCATAGACTCTGGTGGATCTACAAATATGTTGTGAATTCTTGAACCCAAAACTGTCATGACATCACAGCTTTCAAGCATTTGGACATATTTGTTATACACTTTGATTCTAGCAGAATGAGATCTACTGTAAAAGGAAACACAGTTATCTCCTACCTTTCTTCTGTCTTTGACTATATCTCCTTTTGGTATTCCCACCTTTCTTATGTATTTTATAACATGTTCTCTGGTTGTTATGTATGGTAGGTCCTGTGTGATGTCTATATCATGTAAAATAACATTATCATTGACAATTTTTTTTCACTGCTCTAAGGACATCTTCTAGAGCAACCTTATTTCAAATGAATGATTAAAGAGCTTTTTGCACTTAGCTTGTAAATAAGGTCTATGATCCTCCCTGATTGACCATACAATTACATTATCACAGAATATTATATTAGAAGAAGAAAGAGAAGGTTTAAAAGAGTGTTTCCCTTTGGTATAATCTGTCCCAAAAACATCAGGCTTGTCAAATTTTTTCATTATGTCAATACACTTCTTGGTCAGATCTTGTGTCATTGTCTCTTCATATATCTCTGTGTAGTGATTTTATTAATCAATTTTCTGTCTCAAAAATATATACATTTAATCAACTATAAATGCTTTTAAAATGTGACTCAATCAAGACCTTCTTATGAGTTGTGAGTACATTACATTATATTCCACATACAACTGTTGTAGACACTGAATAAATTCCAACAAACCTGTATAACTTGTTAAATCATATCCACATTCTGGATATACACCAACTTCAAACTTTGTATTTTCTATATATTTCTCCTTACATAAATCTTGCATTGGCTCCATGTATGATAATTGCATGGGATGCATTTGGTGCTGTCTTAAATGCTCTTTTATTTTCAAATATCATATCAATCATAGCCTTACATATGCTATTTTGATAACCTTGGAGCTCAAGTTCTGTTCTGGGAACAGTTAATAACCTTGGTTTTTCAAATTGTTTCATATAATGTACTATATTTATGTTTTGTTGTGACTGTGGAACTTTATCATCCTCCAATCCTGGTCTAACAGGAATGAAGTTTTCATTTATAATTCTATATAGTTTTGCCTCTTTTGCTATATCTTCATCTGGGTAGTTATAGATTTCTCGTAAACATATCTGCAGTTCAATGATAGCACATTTTTCTTCCTCGTTCTCATGCAATTTATTCTGAAGTTTTTCAATTATACCTATATCATAAATCTCCCTTCCATAGAAGGTGTCCAAACCATGAATATATGGGAGTGTAAATGAACCAGCATACCGAAACAGGGCTTGAAAATTATTAATTAAATGTTTGGAAATGACAGCATCATATGCTGGCTCTATTTCTGGTGTGCTTCTCTGTGTCTTGGAAAGCAGTCTTCTGATCAAGTGCATGATGAACTCTCACTACTTAGATATCTTAATGTGACCTAATCAATAAACTGAAAAAAGTAACACACATACCTAGGTTGTTAACATTATTGTTATCAAGTTTTTTCTTTATATTCACAACATGCCTTCACAAGCTGAAATAGATGCTAAAAGGGATAAAGATGCCAAAGCAAACAAACTCAATGAAGCATTTCAAGGCTTAATGGAGAAGAGATGGTCATTTTTAAGTGAGTCATGGCCTACAATAACACAGACAAAATATCATCGGACAGAGATTAAAAAAGTTAAAGGAATCAATCATGTTAAAAATGTCATATTGAAGAAACTTGGACCAATCCCTGTCTTTTCTTTCTAACAGTTTTGTTCTGTTTCAAAGACCATCCTGGTCCCTACAGAAATGTAGAAAAGGGGCTATTATTAATATACCATCTAATCACTGGTCTGTCTTTTGAAGAAATGGGAAGACACATGCCTTCAACTACTTTCTATGATGTCCATAAGGGTTTCTATGGAAGAGAAGGGAATTTAAATGTTGATCTAAATGAACAGGTCAACAACATCTTACAAACAATGTTCTCAACTGGAGATAAGAATTTTGTCTGCATATATAAACAATCCTGATGAGTTTAAACCAATCACATTGCTACTAGATGGTCATGATACTAGAGGATCTGAAATTGGCCAAAGTTCAGCTGATGGCTATTCTTTCAAGTTAAAGAAAGCTGGATTTAGAACTCAAGTATGTATTGATATGAATGGTATGGTATTGTTTACATCAGTATCCAAACCTTGTGCAAAAAACAACGATGGAACAATGTTAGTAGCACTAGAAAATTTGGAGAATTATATACACAAAGCTGCTTGTGTTGGCCTTGATGGTGGTTATGCAAAATTTATCAAGCAGGTAGTGACAAAAAATGAGAACTTGCATGCTAATAATTTCTTATACCCTTGTCAAAAGAAACCAAACAAACCACTATCTTATAATGAGACAAAGTATAATGAGAAGTTTGGAAGTTTTCGCTCTACAATAGAAGCTTGGTTTGGAGAACTGGGAATAATATTTAGTAAATTTAATAATAAAAGGCCAATCAAAACTACAACTCCTAAGGCTTTCACATTACAATTACAAGTAGCATGTGTATTACTAAATATAAAAAAAATAGTAGAACTAGGGAAGATTGAGGCTGGTGATGCTCATAAGGCTTGGTTGGATGATGAATTTGACTATCCAAAGCAAGATGATATAGAAGCTACACTATCTCCACCTGTGACCTTAGAGGAGAAAGAGTCTCACATGAACTCTATTCAAAAATATCAGAAACAGCTACTAGATGGTAATAATATAGAATCTGATGAGGATATGGAAGAAGAGTCCTATGAAATCGATAAAATAGTAGGACATAAATCTGATAAGAATGGTATTCGACATTTTTTAATAAAATGGAAAGGTTACCGACGTCCTTCATGGATTCCAAGGGAAGGTTTTAATAATACAGATTGCATAGATGAGTACTGGAACAATGTGAAGGCTGGAACTATATAGAGGGTCAATCAGGGTCAGAAGGTTGTTCATAACGTTATCCAAATGTGCATTTAATTTATGATGTATTATAACCAACACATTTAAAAGCTATGTTTCTGAATATAGATGGACATTCCAAATGAAGTAGAATCGTTAGAAGTTCTATGTTTATGTTGTATTTAAATATCTGTTATGTACATTCAGGATTTTTTGGACAAATGTATATAAGAGATACATATCATCTCAGATCAGATATGTTAGAATATAGAAGCCCTACAACAATGTTTTACAAGTATAAATCAACAGTGATGATATAGAGTGCAACTAGACATGATATGTATCATAGTATGTTAGATGTACAATAAAAGTTATAACTACATTGAGATAGGCCTGTTGAATAAAATGTGTATCATTAGTAAAAGGAACATATTGTATAAAATTTTAAAAAACTTTAGATTATACATATGCATCAATAGTTAGTGTAAACATTAAAATAGATGTAAAGCTATTAATTCTGATGTGTGATTGAGATAATGTACATTTAGTCTGCTTGTTTGCAATCTCAATACATGTGAATGACCCTCTGTGCAGGAAGGTTTCATTCCCATTTTTCATGATGGAAACGAGTATGAGACCAGGGAGGAGTTAAGGGTTGTGTGTCTAGCATTTTGGTCTCTGTAGCTGAGGAATCAGGTTCTGAATCTGTGTATTCATTGTTTACCCGATTATACAGCAGTGGAGCAAAACAATTGGGAATTGGCAGCAAGGGCACACTATTCACCTGCTGCGTGCCACAAAATCCTCTTCTCCCTCCTGAGGCTCTGGATTGTCTTCCTTGATAGGGCTTGCAACTCTCGGATCAGTGGATGACAGCAAGTGGGCAATCCATTCGTCCTTCTCTTCAGCAGTCATGGTCCAAACATCAAAGGCCTGAGGACATTATCGAATGAAGTGGCCTGGTTTTCCACACCTATGACAGACAAGGGAACTGGGTTGATGATGGCAAGCAGTATCTACCTCCATTGCCACTGGTTGGGAACCCATGGTAGCAATAGGTGGGACTGCTTGAAGCTGTGGTGCTAATTCCGATTGGTGAGGTGGGTGTGGGTTTCGGTGGTTGACACCAACAGAGACAGGAGAGGGACGGGTAGAAGTATTCAGTGCAGGGCATGAGGCGCTTTGAAAGGCTTCATTAGCAGCATGTGCTTGTGAGATTGTCCTAGCCACTGAAAACCATTCGGAAAGGTCATTGTCCAATGGGTGTCCTTCAACCATATTAGCAATCCAGCTCTGGATTGAAGGGTTGAGACCATGGTGGAATTTCATGATGAGGGAGGCCTGTTCTCTGTATCCAGACTTCTCAACCAGCTCTTCAAACTCATCGATATATACTCATCAACGATACAAGGATTTTGGTAGTATTGACACGGCTCGAGTTTGGTCTGGGCAGTAGTTTCTTCATGGGGAAGGAAGAATGTTGACCTGAATGCCTCCTCGAAAGAGACCCAGGTAGAATGGGTAGGGTGACCAGTTCTAGTTTCCATTTCGAAGATGCATGTGGCAAAGGATGAAGCATGACTTGATTTCATGAATGACAGGGCCCAGAGGACCTTTGCGTGATCATTGGCGAAGTGAGTTGTGCACAGGGCAAGATAGAGTTTACAAGAGTTCAAGAAGGCTCATCCTTTTTCTCTGTCGCCATTAAAGTCAGCAGGAGTGGCACGTTTTTGAGTAGTAGGGGGGGAAAGGGATGCAGTCATAAGGCTAGCGACATCATGGTTCAAGGTGTGCACCTGGACATCTGTCTGTTGAACCTGTTGTGCCAGTAATTCCTTCTGTTCTCTCTCAGAATGCAAAGCAACCTCTAAAACCGCGACATGCTGATGCAGCTCATTGTAAGCCACTTGAAATCCAAAGGGATTCGGGTCTTCTTGTATGGGTGTAGACATGGTAGAAGTGGATGGAGTATTAAGGAATGTACCAGAGGGGTCCTAAGCAGCTATGCACCTGAAGATATCAATTCAGAGACGAAGGTGATAGTGACCGGTCGAGTAAGTTGGCAGGCTTTTCTACTATAAGGGCAACCTCTGGGGCTAGTGGAATATCACACTAGAGCCTGGCAGATGGGAATCCAAAGTATATAAGTTCAAGGAAGCCTACAGGCATGGATACATACCTGGCAGATGGGAATCCAAAGAGAAAAGCCTAAGGACACCCACTGCCGAGGTGACTACTAATTAAGGAAAGTCTCCGAACTGACTGAACGTTCTGGGCGCTTAAAACGGAAGTCACGTGACCTATGATGTAGCTCAGGTAGGTTCCAACTTGCACATGTCACTGGGTGCTTAAATCGCAAATAGAAGTGCCAGTTGTAGAAGTGAGTAGGAAGGAGGAGGGGGGGGGAAGGAAATGGGAATATTAGATAGAAACAACAGGGAGAAAAGAGAGATAAAAGGGAGATGGGGATAGAAGGGGTGAACATGAATAAGAGAGGAGAATAGGAGAAGGAGAATAAAAAGGAGCAGTATGAGGGGTTCCCCTTACAGATAAGGATATCAGGGAACTGATAAGTCGAGCCCCATCCATCACTCTTATATATCACATTAGGGGTTTCACTTAATAACTAAACCAAACCTCCCATGCTGATCTTAGGCCTCAAGGGCTTGGCGTTAAAGAGGAGATACTGTTAGAACCCAGATTCATTCCCAGCTTTTCCGCTTTTCTCTGATATATTCCGATTCATATTTCCGACTTCCTCCACCTGTTTTTTGCTTATCTCCATCCCATCTATATTTAGTCATTTTCATCAAAGATCTACATCTCGGTCCTATGTCCATATTTACTTTCTACCCTGATCCCGTTTTCGCTCCATTTTGGATTTCTGTGTTTGTATCTTTCCAATTCGGATTTGTATCAATTCATTATATACGACTCCTCCACGTACTCATTAATCAGTTTGAATATTGACCCACCTTGACTTGATAACTTCTCACTTCTGTCTCTAAGTCTTATCCGACTCTCCGATCTTGTCTGACTCCTCCAACATTCCGACCTTCCGAAATACCAGGACACAAAGGATCCAAGAGGGCACAACCTATAAGTTGAAGCCAACATTCGTACATCTCGATTTCCAACTTCAAATCCCAAACTCCAACATTCTGACAAAATTCTGACATCCAACGAGAAGAAATCCAGTTCATAACATTCACAATGACATCCCTTGGCTATGGGGACCATCCCAACAGACTGCCTTCAACACCATAAAACAGATGGTGACATCTGCACCCATCCTTGCATTCCCAGATGACAACCTGTTATATCGTGTCAAGGCAGACAGCTCAGACTTTGCAACTGGCACAGTTCTCTCTCAACAGTCTCATAGTGATGGGAAATGGCATCCTATAACCTTCTATTCAAAGAGTCTTAGTCTGGTTGAGTGCAACTATGAGATCTATGATAAGGAAATGCTCACCATCATTTGTGCCCTTGAAGAGTAGTGACACTTCCTTGAGGGGGCAAAACATTGTATTGAGATTTGGACTGACCACAAAAGTCTTGAGTACTTCCACCAAGCTCATTGGTCTCTCTACTTGTCTCATTTTGACTTTGACCTGCACCATTGCCCTAGCAGCACAATGGGCAAGTCAGATGCACTTTCCTGTCATCCCAACCATGGTACAGGCACACATGACAATGAGAACCTGGTACTGCTTCTTCCAGAACTTTTTGTTATTCATGCATTGGAGGGGATGGAGTTTGTGGGTGAGGAGCATAACATTATGAGGGACATTTGCAACAGCACTAAGGAAGGGGAACTTGTGAAGAGTCAGTTGCATGTGCTGCAAAGGAGCTTCATAAGACTACTGGGAAATCAGTGGTGTCTTCAGAGTGGAATGAGAAGGATGGTACACTAGTGTTCTGTGGGAAGGTCTATGTTCCTGATCAAATTGACCTGTGATGTTGAATTGTCTCCCAACATCATGACACTTGTATTGCTGGCCATGCTGGATGTTAAAAGACATTGGAGCTTGTCTCTTGGAACTATTGATAGCCTCATACATTGGTAACTACACAAGGACATGTGACCTATGCCTACATACAAAGGCTCAGCATTGAATGCTTATTGGAGAACTACACCCTCTAGAGGTGCCTGAACAGCACTGGGAGACAGTCAGTGTTGGCTTCATTGTTCAACTCCCTGACTCACATGGGTATGATGCAGTGAAGGTCGTTGTGGACTCCTTATCCAAACACTCTCACTTCATCCCTACCTTGACCACCATAACAGCATTAGGAGCCTCTCACTTCTTCCAAGATCATGTTTGGAGGCATCATGGTCTCCCCCTCTGTGTGGTTTCAGACCAAGGTACACAGTTTGTCAGTGAGTTCACTCCTGAGCATACAGACTCCTGGGTATCAAAGTAGCTGCCTCCACTTCATACCACCCATAGACTGATGGACAGACGGAATGTGTCAACCAAGAGCTTGAGCAATATCTTCGTCTCTTTGTGAATGAATGCCAGGATGACTGGGACGACCTCCTGCCCCTGGCAGAGTTCCAATACAACAACCACATCCACTCATCCACCAAAGAGACTCCATTCATGCTTGACTCTGGTCACCACCCATGCATGGGCTTTGAACCTCATCAACAGCCATCCAAGAAAGAGGCTGTGAATGAGTTCAAGCAACAAATGGCTGACTCCCTGTCTGAAGCATGAGCTGCCCTAGTGAAGGTCAAGGAGGATATGGCTTGTTACTACAATCGTTGCCACAAGCCAGCCCCTACCTTTTTTCCTGGTGATAAGGTATTCCTATATGCCAGTGACATCAACACCACATGCCCTTCCAAGAAATCGTCACATCCGAACTTAGGTCCCTTCATAGTGGAACACGAGGTTGGCTCTCATGCTTACCACCTTTGTCTTCCAAAATCTATGAGTCGCCTACACCCTGTTTTCCCTTTTTTTTGAAGCTCCTCCCTGCACCTCCAGACTATATTGCAGGCAGGAAGGCTCAACCACCACCTCCCCCAGTGCTTGTTGGAGAAGATGAGCACCATGAGGTTGAGGAGATATTGGACAGCCAGTTCTGTCATAATAGGCTGGAGTACAAGGTTAGAAGGGGTAAGGATATGAGCATGATGAGTGGATTCCAGAGAAAAATATAGCAGCCCCTGACCTTGTCATGGACTTCCATCATCATCACCCTGGGGCTCCCCATCATATTTGCATGGCAGATTTCAACAACTTCTAAAAAAATCTGCCCATACCCCCAGTTGGCTTAAGTGTACAGGGTCACAAATAAATCCCATGATATAAAATGCCTCTGTATTGCATTTCTATCATCAATTTCTCCCTCCCTCCCAACCATCATCCACTATACAGCCTCAGTATCTGCCAGACATCTCATCACCACACTTCCTCTATCCTTTCATCATATCAAATGACTATGTTCACCAATCCCACCTCCCACAATTCCATTGCCTTGGAAACACTCACTAAGCAATGTGACATCAATGGACCTCAAATTGGACTCCCACACAAACTTTCCCTTCTTGACACTTGCTTATTCAAACCACCGCCTTATATCATCAAAAAAAGGTATTATCCTCTTGCAGTGGAATACCCTGCTGGTCCATTGTTAGAATATACTTGTGTACCCATGCACCCACAAGGTGGGGTACAAGTACACGCTTATGTCAACCTCTTTCCTCATCTGCTAACAACTGCGTATGAGCAAAGAGGTGACTTACCAGTCATATTTCATAGATTACATGTTAACAAAGAAACCCTCAGACTAATCCAAAGGGTTTAGTTGCAACAGGTTATGGGGCCCGCATTGCTATAACAAAAATTTTATAAGTGCCAAACACCAAAATCCTACTCGCAAGATGATGCAGAATCTTACAGTGAAATTCCCATTGAAGATTGAAACTCTCAAGGAAGGCAAATGGGTCAGATGGTCGTGTGAAGTGAGGATGTCGCTCCGGGCACAAAAGGCCTGGAAATACATTGATGGTACCTGCCAGAAGCCAACAGACTCCACACTCTTACCAGACTGGCTGGAAGCAAATGACCAAATAGTGGGGGCACTCAGTGGTATAGTAGATGCATCACTCCAATGTGAATTAGAATCAATCACAGAAGCTGCGAATGCTTGGAAAAAACTCAAGGAAAAAACGCAGTCTACAGGAATCATTGTGAAACTCGAAAGCATGCAGCTCACCATCAGGAACCGATTCTCATCTGAGGTCCCCTTCAGCACAACAATTACCAAAATATGTGACGCAATCACTGCAATTTTTGATGATACATGCCCAACGATTGATGACTGGCTCACTGTTCTACTCCTTAATGCACTCAGTGATGGGCCATATGATTGGCTGCGAAAGGACCTCATCACATTCATGATGAATTCAAAGGTGCAACTCTCAGTGAAAGACATCATAGAGAGGATAGAAACTGAAGCCATAGAGGTACAAGAAGTTGCAAAATGGGAGGATGCAGCCCTGGTGGCAAGGAACACAAAAGGGAAAGTGCCAAAGAAGAAGAAGTCGAAATCGAAGTTCAATACCTGCCAAAAGACCGGACACACAATGGAAATGTGCTGGAAAATAGATCCGTTGAAGGCACCTGACTGGTTCAAGAAGAAAGGAAAAGGGGGGGACAATGTGAACACAGCGGGCACTGACAGTGGATCTGAATTGGCTGCCATTGCAACCGAAGCCAACTCTCCACACATGATGTTCAATGACAGACTATATGACAGACACATATCCTGTGCTGCAATTGAACATGCAAAAGACCCCAAGATGATCAGAGACTATGAAGCTCACTCTACAGCTCAAGTCACCCCAGACATGGAGCTGTTATCTGTCATGAATGATCACACACCCTTCTTTCTTGATTCAGGAGCTACGAGCCACTGTTCACCAATATGGTCAACTTCATAGAGCTTAAACTGATCGAAAGGAGGGACATATGAGGGGTAAACGGTGCAATCATTCCAGCCATTGGACGTGGGACAATACAGCTCAAATGCAGAAAGGGGCGGAGACTGGTGCTACACGAAGCACTCTATGCACCAACAGCAACCCTTCAACTAATTTCAATTGGTTGCCTTGCTGACAACGGACTGAAGACCTCTTTCAACAAAAACGGATGCAAAATCAAATCCAGCAACAACAAGATGTTGGCTGATGGAAACAGAAAAGGAAAAGGGCTATACATTTTAAACGGAAAACCCCCTTACATTAAACACACACACGTTGCTAGAGCCACTCCAACCCTGGAGACTTGGCATCGCCGCATGGGACATGTCAACTATAATTCCATCATCAACATGACCAAAAACGGTCTAGCAACAGGTATGCACGGCTATGTCTCCAAGATTCCCCCAGTATGCCAACACTGTATCCTTGCCAAACAGACTAAGAAAGCCATACCGAAAGAAGAACTGGAGAACAAGCGAAAGACTTACTAGATGTGATTTATGCCGATCTCACCGGTCCTGAAGATGTTGCATCAGCCAGTGGAGCCAAGTATATCCTCAACTTTGTAGATGATCACACAAGATACACGGCTTACCTTCTAAAGAAAAAGAGTGATGCCATAGACATCTTCAAAGAATGGAAGGGATTTGTGGAAGCAGAGTCTGGCCGAGTGGTAATAATATTTCGAACAGACGGTGGTGGGGAATTCACCACCACAGGGTTCGAACAATACCTCCGCAGACAGGGTGTAAACCACCAAACCACAGCCCCATACACGTCAGCGGAAAATGGGGTGTCCAAACACACCCACCGCACAATTATGAATTGTGCACACGCCATGCGATCCGATGCGAATCTACCTCAAAAATTGTGGGGTGAGCTTGTGATGACATCAGCATATGTGAAGAACCATACACCCACCATTGCACTAAACCGGATGACACCATATGAAGCATGGATTGGCAAGAAACTGGACGTGTCACACATGAGAGAAATAGGTTGTAGAGCCTTTGTTCTGAACACAGACAAACCTGCAAAGATCTACAATAGATTGAGGGAATGCATCTTAGTGGGTTATTCGTTGAACTCAAAAGCCTAACGATGCTATGAACCAACAACTGGGCGAGTGGTGATTTCAAGAGACGTAACGTTCATCGAATTGCAGGACGAACCAGGAGAGGCTGAAACTAACGATGAGGTGAAACCCAGGGTGATCAGCAAGGATGATTCAAGAAAGATAGGTGATGAGGAACTCACTGATGGTGAGGAAACCGCGAAAGAAACTGAACAAAGTCTAGACATCACTGCTGCATTCATGCCACCACCCACAACAAGACCAATCCGAGAATGACTACCCACTGCCAGAGGAGCAGCCATGAAGGGCGTAGAACATGTGTCCCACATTGAATGTGCCGTCCAAGAGTCAAAAGTGGCCACTGACCAGAAACAAGCGGAGAAGAGGGCGAAGAGATTGGATGCTGGAGAGAAAGATGCGACAACAAAAGGCACAATGACGCAAGACACCTGGATACCTATGCTTGACGAGGACCTAGAATTGTCCATGGCCGGTGTCGGTTTACTTTCAGAAATGGATCCAAAAGACAGTGGGTAGCAGTGTCATCGTTGCACGGCTACTTACACTGGTGTTCGGCTCAGTGCACTTTGCTATCAGCAGCAACAAAGGTAGAACGAAGATGAAGACAAAGACGTAGCAGTGATGATAATGATGACGTAGTACGCTGACGTAAGCGTAGACGAGATACAACAGCAAATGTCACATGATTGACAAAGCTGGCCTTGACGTAGACGTAGAAGTAGTAGACGTAGTAGTAGACTTAGACTTAGACTTGTGAATCCAACTGAAAGAGGTGAATTGGGGTACACTAAGGCAAAACAGGCCTTATATACATGAGCAGAACAACAAACGATGCGAGTATGCCATACAATGATGTTGTCGACAGCAGACAGGAGAAATGACTAACGGCGAGAGGCAGAAAACCAAAATAGGAAGATGGTTTGAAAGGAAATGGAAAAATGAGTCAGGTGGTCGAAGAAATGAATAGAAATGTGGCATAAAATTTGAAATAGAAGCCAGAAATAGAATAGAAGTGAGTCACAGACAATAGACCATGTGGAACAATTGGAAATAGAAGTACAGCCAAGAAGCGAGTGAGTCATGTGAAGAAAATCAGTCATAGCCATCCAATAGGATTCCAGTTGCTTGTCAAATATCTCCGAAGATGAGTAAGTGAGTCATGTGACTTGATGACGACTCAGAAACATGTGAACCAATCACGACACTTGGATATGAATTTCCTCCAGAGAGGGAATGAAGACGAGTCCTGCTTGACGAAGTCCTTAGGCACATAACCGTAGCAAATCTCTGTTCCTGGTCCATGCTCTTTGATGTACCAGTTATTCCTGAGGACGATACGATGCCAACCATTCACTGGTTCAAAGTTTGGGTCAAAACTGATGACGTAGAAGGGAGCATGAAAGGTTTGATCGAATACCCATATGCAATCGTGAATGCGATAAGGAGGATATGAGGGGAATACTCGGAATAGACCTTCAGGAGATTCGACATATAGAGGATAGTACCGACGATGTGCAACTTGTGGAGGAGGACTGGACAAATGAACATCAAGGAGAGAACGCCGACTAAGAAGTTCAACACGTGGTCCAACATGTATGTCTGGCTTGGCAGTCATCTGAAACGAATCATGGGACGTGGTGGGGGTAATGCTGGATGGCATATTGAAAATAGAATGAGTGTGGAGATGATGTGTCTGGCGGACTGGAGGTAGCACAGCAGATGATGGTCTGGCAAAAGCTGATGATGATAGGCACGTGTGCAGTGAGCGTCTTTTGTAGTGTAGTAGGCGCTGTCGAGTATCATGCTTGTCACCGGCATGGACACTGACCCCAGGACTTGGAAAGAGGCACTAGTGGCAGGAGACTCAAATGAATGGAGAGAGGGATACAAGGACAAAATGGACTCACTGGAAGCACACAAAGTCTGGACCTTGATACCACGGTCCGCTGTCCCACTTGGTTGCTGCATTGTGCAATCAAAACCGCACTTTGTCAGGAAGAGAAATGAGAAGGGAGAGATAACCCGCTGAAAAGTGCATGTTGTTGTGAAGGGATTCACACAAGTTGCTGGTGTGGATTACCAGGATACATTTGCATCAATAGCCCGATTAGAATCTGTACGAGCGATCCTACACTTTAGAGCAGCGAGTGGATGGGAGATTGATCAACTGGATGTAAAGACAGCCTTTCTCCATGGGGATCTAGATGAAGAAATCTACATGCATCAGCCCAAAGGGATGAGAGCACCTGGAAAGGAGGATTGGATCTGTAAACTCAACAAAAGCATTTACAGACTAAAGCAGGTGGGCAGGCAGTGGTACATAAAGTTACACAAGAGCATGACGGCTGAAGGCTGGGAACGTGTCACCGTGGAACATAGTGTATATGCACACACATCAGCTGTCAGGAGGTGTATTGCCACGATACATGTGGATGACATGTTAATCACGGCAAGTACATCAGCTGCGATGTTAGATGCAAAAAAGGGGCTTGGAACATACTTTGAGTTACAGGACCTGGGACCCGTGAAGTGGCTCTTAGGACTACATGCAGAACAAAACCACAACGAGAAGACTGTGTCACTCAGTCAGGTTGTGTACATTGAAGATGTGGTGAAACAATTTGATGTTGGGGACACCTTTGCAATCACGATGCCACTGGATCCAAATGTTGCTTTATCAAAGAAAATATCACCGACTACTGATGAGCAGAAAAGCAAGATGGAAAACATACCCTATTGATTCCTTGTGGGCTCACTAATGTACGCATTGGTCACCACACGCCCTGATATTGCATTCACCATTCACCGTCTCAGTCAATTCCTAGAGGCCCCAGGGATGCTGCATTGGACAGCAGCACTTCGAGTGCTAAGATATCTAAATGCCACAAAGACATTGAAACTCACTTTGGGGGGAAACACTCCCATTACTCTCCTGGGGTACATGGACACAGACTGGGCATCAAACATAGATGACAGACACTCCGTATCAGGATACACATTCTCCCTAGGCAATGGCATGATCTCATGGAACTCTAAAAAACAACTGTCAGTCGTGAGTTCTTCTGCAAAGCTGAATATGTGGCAGCAGATAGGGCAACAAAAGAGGCCATGTGGTTACATACACTGCTGAAACAAGTTGGATTCCCACAAAATAAGCCAACAAGGATAAAGTGTGATAACACCGGAGCCATCTCACTATCAAAAGACACAACCTCACACTCACGCACGAAGCACATCAATATCAGACATCACTACATCCAAAAAACGTGTTGAGGCTGGCGATGTCACTTTCGAATGCCTACAAACAGTGGATATGCCTGCTGACATTCTCACAAAGGCCTTGGCATGTCCAAAACATCTGAAATTCGTAGGATTATTGGGACTCAGGAACTGCAATGAGAATGGATAAATCCATTCTCATTGAGGGGGTGTGTTAGAATATACTCGTGTACCCATGCACCCACAAGGTGGGGTACAAGTACATGCTTATGTCAACCTCTTTTCTCATACATTAACAACTGCATATGAGCAAAGAGGTGACTTACCAGTCATATTTCATAGATTACATGTTAACAAAGAAACCCTCAGACTAATCTGAAGGGTTTAGGTAAATATAATATCATCCACTAACAACTGGGTATGAGCAAAGAGACTAATCTGAAGGGTTTAGTCACAACATCCATTTCAAATATTCACAACCTGCCCTCCATACAAGGTCAATGATTACATAGACATCTTTGACCCTATGTTTCACTCCCCATTTATTGTCCATGGTTTTGATGCTGATTACACCCCATCTAATGGTTGGCATTGTGTCAAGCTCAGGACATTCTGGGATGTAAAGGCATGATACAGAGGGTGGAGCAGAACTCTGCTACGGATATGTTCCAAAGGACTTCATTAAGTCTAGACAGTCATCCAAACACTGGAAAAGGTTCACATCTTGGGTTCATGGTTGGTTTGGATGCCTGTAGGCTTATGTGTTGGGTCATCACATTCTAGAAGGGGGGTGATGTAAGGGGAACTTTGGTCTCTTTCCTAATATTCATTCCTTATATTCCATTCTCTCTTCTCTCCTAGTACTAGCCTTCATTCATTAGTATTTTTCTGTTATTTTCCCTTATTTTTCTGTGCAGGTGCTGCCCCAGCCCTGAAGCATCTTCTTGTCTTATGTTGTCTCGGACCTCCTTCCTAATTAGGTAGCTAGGTTGGTGATGGGATCCCTAGGCATTTCTCTTTGGATTCCCATCTGCCAGGCTTAAGTGTGAGCTTCCACTCAGTTCAGAGGTTGCCCTTATAAAGTCATAGTATATGGCTGAGAAAAGAGGTCTAACCCCATGTGATGTTGTATCTAGATCTAAATGGGTCTGCATGGGTAATTAGATTTCAACATTTATTCCCTCTTGCGGATCTTTACAAAATTCACTTTGAGCTAGGGATAGGGAGTATGTAAGCAACACAGTTCACTGATATGTGGTCAGATGAGCAAAGCATATCCTCTGGCATGCAGCCATTCTCTGGCCTGTTCTGCAGTCTTGACCAACCATCTGCTCTTTTTTTGTAGATCTTCAGTAGTGTTCCCTGACTCTGACTTTAGGAGGGGAGGGTTCTGTCAAGGTTTAGTGACTAGGATACTGCTTGTGCCTGCCTGAATATGGATACTTGTATTGGATTATGTTTAGATATGACACAATGTCTCTGGGTGTTTATATTATCACCCTCTTTTCTGGTATATATTTAATGTTGATACATTTCTCATCTTCTTTCCCTCAGTCTGTTCCCCTCTATTGTTGTGTAAATTTTTAGGTTTATCTTTTTCTTGTTTGTATTTTATTTTTGTCATACAGTTCACTTATATGCATTTATTTTCAATTAATGGACTCTCATTATCACACTGCATTGTGTCCTCCAATTTTTTAATGTGTTTTACAATGCATTTACATGTTTGTCAATGTGCTTGATGTTTAAGAGGAGGTGAGGACAGGCACTTACACTGCTATGGAATAGGGCAACACTATAAAGACAAGGCCACCAATAAAGAAGAATTAAGACAGTGTAGAGGATCAAGTAGTTTAGGCTTATTCCAACAAGGCATAGTGGAAATCCCAAGAGATTGAAGCTAAGGCTGGCTACTGTACATGGGCTCCTTATATACCTTCTATAGGAGCTATATTTAGGTGCTGACTAATTATTGTAGAATATTCTGTAGAGTTCTACATCCTTCCAACCATTTCTATATGATTGTAAGAATGTATATATATATATATTCTACTATGTCCATACTATGGTATGGACAGCTGTGAGTGTTTGTAGGGAGACATGGATGCTAGAGCATCCATGGGTGTTTGTGGACCTGTGGAATGACTGTACAGTCAGCCATGGGAATTTAGAGTAGCTAACTTACTTTTACTTGAATCGTCACATACATATCATACAGAACACCAATTTATCTGGTCTAGTTCTGCTGAGTGATCTTTGTGAGGTCTCTAGAAGTCTTACACTTTTTTGAACTACCAGTGCAGTAGTACTGCATTGGTGAGCTTTTGACTGTCCAACCAGTTGGGTGGTTTTCACTCCTAGTCTGTGAATTTATTCACAGCCAGAGCCAGATTATATCTGGTTCTTTACTCTACATTATTCCTATAAGTTTTGATGGGTAGGCATCAGGATTGGAGTAATCACCCAGATGAGGCCACAATCACACTGGTGTTATATAACTTGTCTTTCAAAGATCTACTATTACTATGGGATGATCTATGGGACAGCAAGCTGCTTACATTGACTCATACTCAATGTTGGTATCTCAAGCAGTACTTACTTCAAGAGATCAACGTATGTCTGCCAGCGGATTCCTTAATCCAGTTGAGTCCGAGCCTAACTAGCATCGACATTGATAAGTACACAATATGTACTTATAAATGATGCTGGGAGAAATCCTTGCATGGTCCCATAAGGGGCTTATCTAGTAGCTATAATAGTAGACGATCTGGCAGTAGTCGGATCATGAAGGAACACATAGTCAAAGACTACGTGTATGCACCTGAGTCTAGGAGCTCAAGAGCTTCTAATATGACTAGGAACACTCATTTACCAGGCACGAACAAAGTTTGTGCTTCACGCAATGCTATGGAAATCGTAGCATCAACTATGTCTGACCTGGTTGTCGGATGGGTGCCTAGTTCTTTGGGAAACAAACTGTGCACTGTACAGTTGCTGCAGGAGTCAGCAATTGTGGAGAATAAGCAAAAGCAAAGAAAAAATACATACTGAAGGACTGCTGGCAGCAAAACAAACCTGTCTGAACAGATGTCCTATATGGACAACTTTGCAGTGGCTTGCACCACTGCCCTAGTGAGTGCTGGAATTCATTTGCCAGCACTGGGAAATGCAGAAGATGACACATACCTGTCGCCATTTTATCCCAGAGTCATGTCATCACAACTCGAGCCTATTGACAAGGAAGGCACTATGTTTTGACTAACAACTAGGTCAGAATCATGCGATATTGAAATGATGAGCTTGGACACACCTGTGTCCAAGCTAGGCACGAGACTAGACAGTCCTAGACTGTCTTTGAAAGCTCACAAGACAGCTGCACAAATAAAACGGCTGCCACACTCAAAGTCCCTGTACACACAGCAGAATTCACATGAGGAATTAATTCCTCATGTGGTCAACTTGTCAGTAAAACCACAAGTTGGTGCAAAGACAAACTACATACATAGTTTGCATGCAAGTGTGAAGGTGTCGAGTTTACAGCAAGTGTCGTTTGCGAAAGACCAAGGTCTTTTGCAAAACCTGGAAGCAGAAGCTGCCCATATTCATGGACAGCAGAGGATGAGTGTCAGCCCACAAAAACAAAGAAAAACATGAAGGAACTACTCACGTAGTTCCTATGGGTCTCCAGAGAGATCTGGAGAAATGAAGATACCTTTGGTATCTCTGTTTTCGCAGAATAACAAAGTAACTGTGGGCAGAAATGGGATCAATAATGAAAGGAAGAGGAATCATGTACAAGACGTACATGATTGGGATGAGACTTTGTCTCATTCACAATCAGCAAGTACACTCACTGATGATGAGAATTCTGATGAATTCTCATATGTTGGAAAGCAAGAAAGGAATTCACTTAGCTTTTTGGAGGTTTTGTCAAGGATGAAATCCACTGGAACGTCACTTGAGACGTCCAGTTCTCCAGTCCCGACAGTACTATTGTCAGGTGCCAAGAGTGTACTGTGTAGTTCTACACAGTCCAAATCAGAATTATCAGTAGTGGAAACACAATTGGAGAATCAGGAAGAATACATACCTGATGAGCACAAGGCTTCGTCTTGTGCTAGCATAGCGAGTAACCTCGCTATCAACCTTCATACTCCTGTAAAATCAGTTGAGGATATGTCAGTAAAGAGACACCTCCCAATTGATGAGACATGCTCACCTGAGTCGTCTCGTGTCTCATCTTGTATGAGATTCAACGATGAGACGCAGTCTGCATCTCAAAGTTGTATGTCAACTGTAGCTGGAAAAGAAGTCACGGATGGACTGCTGGTCAACCCAGTATAAACCTCAAATAATCATGTAAACTTACTTGATAACAATGGAGAATCACATCACACAAAACCATACTATTATGGTCAACTTGTCGACTTTTGAAGTCGAGGCAGCATGGGTGACAGGCCACCTAAATGCTGCTGCTGAAGCTGCAACTACATGCGATATCAGCAAACTCTATTGATGGAGAAACAAAGTATGTATGTACTTCGTGTGTAACCAGTCAAGATTCGGATAAGATATCCAAGTCACCTGGACCATCTGAAAAGATGGTTGTACCTGTAGCACAATACATTAGTATTGCGCAGGAAATGAACAGGTATTTAAGAAGTCGGAATAGCCTGATCATACAATCAGACTCAAACCTACCATAAGTGCAGAACATTAGTTCTGCACAAGCGAAGGTATTAGTACCTTCAACAGAAGAGCAGCAACTCGAAGAGTTGCCGATTGAGGCTCAAACACACAAAAGTGCATCCTCATTTTTGAAGGGGGAGGGGGTACCACATGAAAAAACAACTGAAAAAAATGGAAGATTAGCTACAAGACTAGCTAATGCATGGCAGAAGTGGAGGTACTCACCTTCGAGCATGCAACATGAACATCAAATGCAAGACAAAAGCCTCACGTTAGTAGAGGCATAAATGCCTTTACAAGGAAAGAATGTACCTGTGCTGTTCTTTCAGCAAGTGAATAGTTCCCTCACAGTGCTAAGAAACCTGACAGAAAGGTCAGGTTTAGCTGTACAGAGGTCAAGTAATGAAGAACAGACCTCAAAGGGACACGATTGGGAATGATTGTGTGATTGTAGTGGTAGTGACCTGAACATGGATTCAGGTCAACTAGGAAACCAGGATAGGGAAAGAAGACACTTACTAGTGTCTCCTGAATGCAAAAGTGCATGTTCCCTACCCTTGAGAGTGGATTTGGAGCCACAATGGCTCATGGCGCCGTCATCACATGAACAGAGATGTTCATGTAGTCTTGTTGATGATCTGAAAGGATGGTCAGATCCAAATACACATCGAGGAAGCCATCTCGACGACCAAGGGACTTATGCACCAGTGTGTGAGCGAGTTGATCTATCAACTACTGTAGCATCCACATATGTCAAAAAATCGATGATCATAGATGCAGATGATTCACAATGTGGATCATCCCTGCATAGTAAAAATGATCAGGAATATAACAAAAGTGTTGAGATATGGTGCAAGCTCAGTATGCACCAGAGAACAGACACTGAACTTATCGCCAAACAAATTAGTGAGCCGTTAGCTTATTTTATCATATTATCGTCATATCTCTTGAGTATGAAACAGCCCCTCTTATTGTAGTACTTATAGTTGTATAGTAGCTACTAGGACTCCCAGTCTTGCATATTTCACTGGGAGTGAGTTATTTCTCCAACGGTTTCCCAAAGTATATTAACATGTAGTTATAGTTTACTTTTGTTATCAGGTACTGTCAATGTACTAGCTGGGTGTGGGCCAGTGCTTGCGCATGTCAGGTACGATTCCCTGGAGGAAACAGAATTTCTCTCTTCTCCTTTTCTTCTTGTTATTCCTATTCAATCTCCAACCACAACCACATTGAGGATGAATATGAAGAAGTAACACATGATCTAAGGCACTCAGTGAATACATACCTAAATTATAGTGGGTTCACCTGAGCATCTACCAGCAAGTTGTATCTTTGTTCTCACCTACTTATTTGTATCATTTCATTTCTTCACTCCCTCTCTGTATACTCACATGACTTTGAATTGTTGCCATCAATTTTACATATCAACACCCTCCTTAATTTGGCCAAGCTCATACACATGAATACCAAAGATGTAGGTCCTATACCCTTAGGCCTATTTTTTGTCTACTTATATCAGGTTAACTATTTCCTCTGACCTTGGAGCATGATAGAACCCTCTCCAATGGAAACATACCATTTCCTGCAGTCACTTTGAAAAAGTCATTAAGATTTCTGTTTGCAGGGAGAAGCCAGCTACTCGGCTTCATTCATTCAAGTGATCAGTTTCTGATTTTTTACACTTATGTGTTGTGGTTCGGTAAGCAAGGCTCCCTGACATTTAAATTTGACACCAGCTGAGGAAGGTGTTCAAGCATACAGAGGTCAGGGACCAGCTCATTATCCTATGATAGCTGGTACTATGTTGACAGCTATATAGAGGTCGTTCAAACAACAACCATGGAGATTTGGAATGTCATCCTCAAGCAACCAGTTGGTGAGTTGTGTTATATCATATTTCACTTGAACTGACTCACATCCTAGGTGTCGTGTATGAATATTTTTGTGTCTTTTCATAATAGCACATGATATTTCAAGGTAGACTCTTGAGTACATGTTGACACATTGTATTGTTCAATTCATATGGATTTTTTTTTATACTGCTTAATATATTCACTGAATTTTACATTTAGAAACCATGGATGGTAGTTCTAGAGATCTTCAAGAGGGGCATGCCAGTAGCACAGCATACAGACGGTCGGAACCAACACAGACATGCAGGAAAATGAGGCTCACCTGGAGTTATAAAGTTGAAGAAGTAAATTCAAAGTGTGTTTGGTCTTGGAAATGGGACAGGGGCAAAAAGGTTGAAAATTGGCAGGGGAATGAGAGGATATGGTGGGCTAACCTGCAAGATCTCTGTGAAGAGTGTCAGAAAACTAGAGAGGACAAACAAACAAAGGGCCTGTACTTACAGAGAGAGGAAGGCCTGTAAATCTAGTCACAATGGAGTGTGGTACAGTGGAGAAAGCAGCATGGCCATTCTGCCCCTATAGGATGGGATGGTGGCAGTAAGCAGTGGGAAACAAGTGAAGACATACCTCTGGGATTGTACCCACAGCAGCACAGAATGAAGCTGCAAAGATGCTCAATGGTCACAGGCTGCAGGTGAATGAAAATGAAGGGGAGGCAGGGTGAGTGAGCGCCTGTGGCTGCTGTGCTGGGAACAGGCCTTGAGAAATTGCCACACAGGGTGACGTGCTGCTGCAATCGACTAAAACACATACCTAAAATCAACGGTTACAACTATGAACATGAAACCTAGACAAATATTCATGCAAGTCAATCTTCTTTCATAATATCCAAAAATCTAAAAATTTAAATTTTTGTCAAAAAACAACTTTTTGACTTTTGACTAGGTTTCATGCTAACCTTGCACCACCACTATGGCTTCAAATCACACTCATTTCAGTTCTATAGCAGTGAAAGACATAAGTAAGTGGTTGTAAAAATCTATTTGTACTCTTTTCAACCTGCGAACCTTTTTTTGCTTGGACCGACTTTAGAGGGCCTTCGAAGCACCAGCCCAGCAGTTGCGCGGCAGTCATGTGACTGCCACGCAGAATGAGAAAGTGCCACGCCATGCTAAACGGTGCCACACAGACTGTAATAATCAGTTCCATAGCATATAATATGTACATATATCTATTTAATGATTCCACAGGCTATTTTCATGAGGCTAGATGTTCTCTTTACTTGTGAGAGTGGCATCTTGGGTTACTGTTGGGTATGTGTATGCTCATATCAATCTAAGTGCCTCACATTTCACACAAATGCCAATCATCCTCTAGATTAGCCCAATATTTAGAATTATACTTCAAGAATTTATATGTAATTTTCAAGTCTTCAGAGTCATTTTCTGTGGTTCCTATGCCTGCTTACTAGTAGCACTTTCAAATGTCTCCTCCCTCTAGGCTCTGTCTCACATGTGCAAAGTGTTGACCTTGGCCTTGAATTGAATTTAGCCTCTCACAAGTTCAATGTAGCTCCCTCTGAAGTGAGAAACATATAGTCTGAATTCTTGTTTAATTTTGTAATCTGTACTGTATAACTTCCCAGCTTTAATGTGACCTTCACAAAACACTAGTAAAGGGCTTACATAGAATGAACTTTTGTTTTTGTACACAGATTTTCCAAATATGTTATAATTTTTTTTTTGTTTCTGAACATGTGCGTGGCAGTTGCAGCAGCATGGTACCCCCTGCGTGGCACTTTACCAATGCCTGCTGGGAATGCCTGGCACGGCTGAGTTTGGCTCCACGTGCGCAGGGGCAAACCAGCGTAAATCGTCAACGTCACTGCTCCTCCCGCCTCAACTCAGCCACAGAGGGACGGCAGCAACAGCAACAGCAGCCCTACGTGCGCCCTACACGTCCACGGCGGTACGTGCCCCAACACGGCCTCGCACCCCTACCCCCCCTATGCCCCAGGCGCCACTGCACCGCCCCCACCTACCCAGAGCACGCCACCACCTTCGTGTTGCCATCTTACGACGCTCCACCCCACCTCCACTGACTACAGCAGCAGCCCCCGGTGACCCCACGCATGCCCTACACGTCCACAGCTGTATGTGTCCCCACACGGCCTTGCGCCTTCGTCCCCGTACCCCTATGTCCCTATGCCCCAGGTGCAACTAGCCCCCACACACCCAGACACACGGGCGCATGGCCACATGCCGTCTCGCGATGCTCCACCCTGCCTCGACTACCTACAGCCGGGTTCCACACCACCATCCACTTCCCCAGTGGATCTCCACAGGACCCCACCGCCTGCCGATCGTGAATTACACCACAGCTACACCCGCACCCTCTCACTTGCGCGCCCACGCTAACTACGACCCAGCACACACATCTTGCACGTCGATGCCAAATTGGAGAAGGGTAGGTCAACATTTTTTTTTCAGGTATGTTATTTTATAATAAAATTACACCGCTATGCTGACACAAACCACTACCACATTTCAGCCACACCTCTGCCACAGCGACGACCGTCACTTCTGGCTACTGGGACCATTCGCGGCCCTTGGGTACAATCAATTTTTGCCCGCGTGAAACAATTGACATGCTGTCATTGTTTTACAAAGACTTGATTGACTAGTAGTCATCAAATTGTGGCCTGGCTTCTGCATGTATTTTAGAGTACCTACAAAACTTTGTGTTTGCACTATGAAATATTCCCATGGCATATTAGCTGTACGCAATATACAGCTAATACATCATTTGTTGGACTACAGATTCTAAAATAGACAATGATTCTAGAGCCACTGAATACTTGGTGCCATGTCATTTGTTCGAGTACATATCAAATCTCAATTTTGAGGAGAGTATGGCAAATATGGCAGATATGTAGCTCTGTTACCTCATATCAGACTGAATGTCAGCACCTCAGCAATGCAAGAACATAGGTGAGTCGATATGCACCAGCGTAAGGGGAACCCCTCATACTGCTCCTTTTTATTCTCCTTCTCCTATTCTCCCCTCTTATTCATGTTCACCCCTTCTATCCCCATCTCCCTTTTATCTCTCTTTTCTCCCTGTTGTTTCTATCTAATATTCCCATTTCCTTCCCCCCCCCTCCTCCTTCCTACTCACTTCTACAACTGGCACTTCTATTCGCAATTTAAGCGCCTGGTGCAAGTTGGAACCTACCTGGGCTACATCATAGGTCACGTGACTTCCGTTTTAAGTGCCCAGAACATTCAGTCAGTTTGGAGACTTTCCTTAATTAGTAGTCGCCTTGGCAGTGGGAGTCCTTAGGCTTTTCTCTTTGGATTCCCATCTGCCAGGTATGTATCCTTGCCTGTAGCGTTCCTTGAACTTATATACTTTGGATTCCCATCTGCCAGGCTCTAGTGTGATATTCCACTAGCCCCAGAGGTTGCCCTTATATTATCCCTACCCTTTTCTGAGCTAAAATGTCGATGCTGCCGATTATCTTGCTTGAGGACCTGATTTCCGAAGTTGATTCGGAGTTGGGGACCGATTTAGAGGCACAGATTCATGAGATTTCGGAGTTGCAAAAAGAAGTGGCAAAGAAATTGGAGCAGAGAAGGTTGGAGTGGAAAAAGGTGGAAAAGGAGGAGAGGAAGGCCAACAAAAAATCGGAGGAGAATTTTCAGGGAAGGAAAAGCGATGTGGTGGATAGAACCATTGCCCATAGGAGGGTTCACGAATCTGCGATTAACCAGGTCAGAGATGAACAGTATTGTTGCGCAGGATGTCGGGTTTGGGATATTTTTTGTTCGCCAATAGGGGAGGGAGCAAATGCAACATGTGTCAAATGCACAAAGGATGGGAGAACATGCCGTTGACCAGGAACGTTGGGATTTGTGGAAGAAGTCACGAAAGGTGTGGATAATGGATGAAGAATGAACAGCAGAGTTGCTGGTGAAGGAAGTCCGAAAGTTGCGGAAGTCTGTCGATCGTCACGCGAGTTCCATGCAGACTCATTCTGAGAAGATGCAGATTCTCACCACATGGGTACAAAGGATGATGGTTCAGCACCAGGAGTGGGAATTGGGAGTGAGGATGGAGGAATTGGAAAGGGATGAGATATGGGACATGAAGTCAGAAAATTGAATCGGGATTTGAGTGGAAACACGCAGTGGAATTTCTTGGAACAGAGGGAAATGTAATTAGGGACTTGAACATAAAATGTAGGAAAAAATCAGAAAAAATCAGAAAAAATCAGAAAAAAGAAAGGAAAGTTAAGGAAGAGTTGGACTGGGCTTGTTGAGATATTTGCAATGAAAGTCTTCAAAGATCTCTGAAGTGTTGCCTAATTCCGTAGCAGGAATCCATGAGGTTTCTTCATCGGTGCCTTGATAACCCATCCAGCGTACTAAATATTGTATCTTGCAACGTCAGCAATTGTCTATCTTGGAGTCTGGAATTTCGTTGATTTCATATTTGGGTTTGCCTTTGACGATAACTGGTGGAGGTGGAGGCTGTATTCAGTTCAGGATTGCATTCGGAGTCGTGGGTTCTAGCATGGAAACATGGAAACATGGATGAACAGCGCACATACTGTCGGGTAGTCGGAGAATAAAGGCTCTATTACTGGTACCTGCGGGTGCGATGATATTGAAAGGTCCAAGGTATTTTTTGGCAAGCTTCTTTGAAGGTCAGGTTGTGTGGAAAAATTTGGCTTTGACAAAGACTTTGTCACCTACTTTGAAGTCCAGAACTGGAGAACATTTCTTGTTCGTGGGTTCCTCATATCGGCATTGCGTGTCAGAAATTCTCTTTCAGAGTTCCTGGTGGAGTTCGTCTAAGTTGATTGCGAAATCTTTTGCACGGGATGAAACAAGATCGCGTTCAGGATGGACAGAAATGTTGGGATTGTAACCTTTGTTAGCAAAGAACAGGGAGACTCCTGTTGTCACGTTCAAAGCATTGTTATAGGCGAATTCTGCGATTGGAAGAAGTTCAGCCAAATTGTCTTGTTTATATTTCCGATAAATGCAAAGGTATTGCTCAAGAGTCTGATTTGTTCGTTTGGTTTGTCCGTCACCTTTGGGGTGATATCCAGAGGTGAAATGGAGATTCATGTCTAGCACCTTTCCGAGTGTGCGGAAAAAGGAGGACACGAATTCAGAACCTCGGTCAGAGGTAATGTGCGTTGGAACACCGTGTTTGGAGAAGACGTGGAGAACAAAAAGCTGAGCGAGCAGCAGAGAAGTGATCGTCATGACTGTTGGAATGAACATTGCTTGTTTCGTGAGTCTGTCAATGATAATGAGGATGCTGTCAAAACCTGATGAAAGTGGAAGCAGCTCAATGAAATCCAAGGATATGGAATTCCACAGTCTTGGTGGAATTGGTAGATGCTTAAGGAATCCATAAGGCCGGTGTCATTGGGATTTTGATCGCATACATGTTATACAGGATTTGACATAAGAGATAACGAAGTCTCGGAGTTTTGGCCATGTATATTCACATCGGATGTTGCTGAGTGTCTTGTTTTGTCCGAAATGTCCGGAGATCTGGTGGTCATGCAGATATTGTAGAATGCGGAGTCAGAGGTCGTTAACGTCGAGAACGTAGATGCGGTTGTCGAGTCGGAGGAGTCCTTGAGGATTGACTGACCATCAGGGTGTTGGAGGATTTGTGGGATAGTCAGAAATTGCGGGATCAGAGGAGATGGATTGTCGGATTTCTTCATGGAGTTTCTCGAAGTCCATGATGGTAACTGCACAGAGAATTGTGACATTGAGAGATGTGGCTTGGAGGGATGATGACAGCTGTTCGTTAGTGAAAACCAGGCGGAAGTTGTGCGGGTTAACGCTGGCATAGTCGCTACTCCCCTCTTTAGGATAGACATCCCATCGTCTAGTTAAAGAGTTGGGTTTTGTTCCGAGTTTCCCAGGTCGGAATTGGATAATGAGGTTGAACTGACATAGGTATTCCGACCATCGTACTTGTCGTCGGGTTAGAAGCTTGGTGGTCGTGAAATATTCAAGGTTCTTGTGGTCGGTTACAATGTTGATGGTGGAACCGGAACCTTCAAGGTAGTGTTGCCAAATCTTGAAAGCTTTGAAAATAGCGAGTAATTCTTTGTCATGAACGTCGCAGTTTAATTCTGGGGTGGTGAAAGTTCTGGAATGGAAAGCTACTGGGTGAATTTCGCCATCTTCCAGAGAAATGATAGAGAGGATTGCTGCAAGGGCGTAGTCCGAAGTGTCAGTTTCCACGATGAGTTGACAGTCGGGAATCCAGTGCATAAGGATTGAAGCTGTGGTGAAGGCTTTCTTCAGTGTTTTGAACGATTTCTGACACTCATCAGAGAAGTTCCACTTTACGGTTTTCCAAGTGACTCAGGTAAGCGGAATTGCGATGTCGGAGTAATTATGAATGAAGTGTTGGTAAAAGTTCACAAAGCCTAGGAAGGATTGGATATCTTTTACTTTTCGAGGTTTGGGCCATTCTTGGATTACTTTGATTTTGTCGTCTGCCATTGAAAGTCCTTCAGGAGAGAGTATGTATCTGAGATATTCCACCGTTGTCTTGTGGAAATCACATTTGTGGGATCTTGCATAAAGTCGGTTTTTTCAGAGACATCGGAGGACTTCGCAGACATGTTCTTCATGTTCTTCCAGGTTGTTGGAGTAAACTAAGATGTCATCCAAATAGATGAGGACTGAAACGTCGAGCATGTTGCTGAATATGTCGTTCACGAATCGCTGAAAGGCAGCTGGTGTGTTAGTGAGACCGAAGGGCATAAGACGCCATTCAAAGGAACTGTATCGGGTCCTGAATGTGGTTTTCCACTCATCGCCCTCTCTAATGCGGACTAAATGGTAAGCATGTCAGAGATCAATTTTGCTGTAAATCCGTGCTTTTCTGGGGCTTTCCAAAAGGTCGGAAAGTCAGGGAAGCAGATATCGGTCTTTTTTCATGATTTTGTTGAGACCACGGAAATCAATACAGAGTCGGAGCCTGCCTAATTTTTTCTTCAAGAATAGTACCGAAGCACCATGCGGAGAAAGTGAAGGGCGGATGAATCCTATGGCTAGTGCCTCATCAATGAACTTTCAGAGTGTTTCTAGCTCAACTGGATATAGGGAATAAATGGTTCCCAAGGGGGACTCTCTCCCTCCATCAAGTCGATCTTGAGATCGTGCGGTCGATGATCAGCAAGGATTTCCACTTTCTTCTTGCTGAAGATGTCAGAAAACTCGTGATATTCCAATGGAATGCTGTCGAGATTGGCTGTTGGATCAGAATTTGGGGAAGTGTCGATGATGGAAGTGGATCTTCCTTTCGGAAATATGCATAACTGAAAGATCTCCTTGTTGCCTAGTTTGCACAAGCGAGTGAATGCAGAAGCAGGGACTAGGTCAATAGGTGAGTCTTGTTCGGATGTTGGAGGGGCGTCCATGTGATTGTATTTTGGGATTCCAGAGACCACAGAGGCGGATTTTGTGGAGAGTCACATCGGAATTGAATCTTGCTGCTGAGGAATGCAGAACGATATACTGCTCAATACCCAGTCAATCAACAGATTGTAGCGGGTGAGCCAGTTGTGTCCTAGCACGACAGAGCAGCTAGAATCAAGCAGTGTTTCATACATAGCAACAACCTGATTTTCGCCAGACTGAAAACAGATTGGCATATTGATAGTCTGCATGATTGAGATGTTAGAAGTGCCGTCAAAGAGCTTTAGCGGAATTTGCGGGATGTTGTGGAACTCCAGCGGAAGCTTGGAAGCAAATGATGAGTCTATAAAACAATGAGTGGAACCGGAGTCCACAAGGGCTTGAATGTTAGCATTCGGAATAATGTCGGAAGTCAGTCGTATAGTAAGAGAATCGGATTTTGAAAGAGCAGAAGTGTTGAGTCAGACCTCGGAAAACGCACAGATGGAATCAATGCAACTCTGGGTCTGTGTGGAGGTCTCAGAGCTGCTTATTATTTTTTTGAATCCATAACCGCTGCAGGTTCGGCCTTGGACTCAGGGTTTGCTTGAAATTGTGGAGGCCATGCAGGCCTTCAATTGAGCATTAAGAGAGGTTGATCGTGGACAGTCCTTCGCAATATGCCTGGGTTTCCCACAGAACATGCAAAGGTTTTGGTCCATGCGTCGCTGTCTCTCTTGTTGCGTTAGTTTTCCATCTTTTCTGAGTATGTTGGGAATATCTGGAGTTTTTCGGAAATTCGACATGGAGGACTGAGGTTTGGTGGAAGAGGCAGAAGCCAAACTGTTGTTGTTGTTTGTCCTCTTCTGCGATTGGTTCGATCGGGATTCTTGCTTGTCCAATTTGCTGCTGTTACCGGAGTAGTTATTGATGGAAGTGGTGGCATGGTTGACCTCACCTTGTCATTCCCAATAACGGCTGTTGATGGTTTGTGCGAGTTGTCGGAGTCCTGGAAGTGTGTCGGCTTTGTCTTGGGTTGCAAGAATATCTTTAATATGATCGGGAAGTTTAGTATAAAAACTTCTATGAAGGGCGGCGTCACCCCAGTTGACTCCAGTGGCTAGGCGGTTAAACTCCATGATGAACTTCATGATGCATTGGTTGTCGCGCATTTGGAGATTGTCAAGTTCGGTTTCTGCATCGCCGACAAGATTGTAAGCTCCAAAATTCTCTTGGAGTACCGTTGTGAAGTCCTGATAGTTTGTAAGCCAGGGCAGGTCTTGGAAGGCATTGTCGTCTAAGAGTTCAGGCTCGAAAAAAATTAAGCTGTCCCTTTTAAAAAAGAGATAGCGTAAGTAACTTTCGCTTCATCACTGGAAAAGGTCTGAGGATGATCGCGGAAGTGGAGCTTGCTTTGAAGGAGGAAGGGATGGAATTTTCAGGAATCTGATCTGTCGAAGGTGTCGGGTTCACAGAGCTTGGTTTTTCTGGTTTGACCCTTATTCAGAGTTCCCATGTACTTGGCTATCTGTTTTAAAGCTTTTAACATCTTCATCATCATCACCGTCCTTGTTGTTGTTGATGTTGTTGTCGTCACTGGGGTCGTCTTCCAGTTCATTATTCGGGAGGCTAGATCCAGGGTCTGTGATTCCGGTGACAGTACGGGATCTGGTAGAAGGCATAATGAATGGATCAAGAGTTTCAGTTTGAATATACTGTTATGAACTGGATTTCTTCTTGTCAGATGTTGTAATTTTGTTGGAATGTCAGAGTTCAAGATTTGAAGTTGGAAATTGAGACATACGGACGTTGGCTTCAACTTATAGGTTTTGCCCTCTTGGATCCTTCATGTCCTGGTATTTCGGAAGGTCAGAATGTCAGAGGAGTCGGACAAGATCAGAGAGTCAGGTAAGACTTAGAGATGGAGAAGTTATCGAGTCAAGGTGGGTCAATATTCGAACTGATTAATGAGTACGTGGAGGAGTCGTATATCACAAATTGATACAAATCTGAATCGGAAAGATACGAACATGGAAATCTGAAACACAGAGAAAACGGGATTGGGGTAGAAAGTAAATATGGACATAGGACCGAGATGTAGATCTTTGATGAAAATGACTAAATATAGATGGGATGGAGATAAGCAAAAAATGGGTGGAGGAAGTCGGAAATTCGAATTGGAATATATTGGAGAAAAGTGGAAAAGCTGGGAATGAATCTGGGTTCTAACAGTGAAGCAGGTCAAACATTGGGCAGGCATTGTGTGAGAACTTCTCAATGCAACAACAATGAAATTTTGCAAAACAAGGAATGACTGCACTTCTTTCTTGTTATTGGGAGTTGGCCACTCAGCAACACCTGCAATTTTGACTGGATCCATCTCTGCCTTTCCATGTGAGATGATGAGGCCCAAGTATTTGATTTTGGTCTTATCAAAGTCACACTTGTCAGGATGTAAGTAGAGCTTGTGATCTCTGAGATGTTGTACCACCTTCCAGACAACTTCATGATGCCTCTCTAAGTCCTCTGAAAGGATCAGAATGTCATCCAGATAAATGCACACAACTCCTTCAGCAATGAGATCATGAAAGATGTCATTCATCATGGTCTGGAAAGTGGCAGGGCTGTTGGTGAGGCCAAAAAACATCATAGAGGTTCAAATAGTCCTCTATTTGTCCTGAAGGCTGCTTTCCATTTGTCACCCTCTTTGCTTCTGACATTGTTAAAACCCCAATGGACATCAACCTTAGTGAAGTAGTGGGCACCTCATAGGCTGTTTACAAGGTCTGAAATCAAGGGAAGCAGGTAATGGCTTTTGATCATCATTGCATTCAACACATGATAGTCTTGGACAAACTGCACGGCCCCATCTTTCTTTTTGACAAAGAAAACTGGTGAGGCCATTGGTGACTTCAACGGTTGTATGCACCCTGTGCATAAATTCTCCTCTAGGAACTTGTCAATCTCAGCCTGTTCTCCTGGTGATAGGGGGTCTACCTTAGGTGATGCTCTGGGATTGGCTCCAGGCTCTAATTCAATGGCATGATCCCATGGCTTGTGTTCTGGGAGCTTGTCAAACGACTCCTTTGAAAAGACATCTTCATAGTCAGACAGGTAGTCTGGAATGGTGTCTGAGGGTTGGGAGTTGTGCCAGGCAGCTTCTGCAAGGTGTTGGGATGTTGTTGAAGATGCACAAATGAACTCAGCCTGAGGGGGGAGCATGGTAACTAGAATTCAGTCACCCTCCTCTATAGTTTCATCATAAATGTCCACAGCCGCGTCAGAATCACCCCCATAGTGTTGGGACAGGAGGAGTTCATCTTCAGCAGTTGACCCATCTGAATCTTCTACAAGGGTGGGATGAGGGCCAGCACAGCGAGCATTTAGTTGAAGTACTTTCTGGTGCTCCTGTTTCACAATGTTCCTACATGTATGACATTGGAGTGGGCATCCAGTCATCTGTACTTGTGATTTCCAATCTACCTCAGGGTTATGCTCATGAAGCCAGGTGAAACCCAGTATCATATCTCGGCAACCAAGACAAGTGACAGTAAACATAGCTCTTTCTGAATGGTCTTTATACCAGAGAATGAGATCAATGACTTCAGTGATTGAGCCAGATTCATTTGGTGTGCCATCAACATCGTACACTGGAATGGGGTGAGAGAGTGTTCGAGTAGTGAAGCAATTCCTTTGTACAAACTCTGAGTCAATGAACAAGTCAGTTGCACTACTATCTAATAAGGCATTAACAGACTGCAATTCAGCTGTGTCTGTAGTCTGTAACCGAACAGCTAGGGTGAGTGAATTTGGGCCTGGAGTCAAAGCAACAATATATTACATCAGAAGTTTTCTTTCCCATCATTTATGGCGAGTTTGGGAGGGTAATTGAAGGGGATTATGGTTTTGCACGTCTGTCATTTTTACTTCCAAACTGAATCAGTGTATTTATCATTTATATGACTACACAGAAATAAGGCTCTCAATGGGTAAAACCCACAGGTTGTGGGAACCTGTGGGTGAGATCATGACCTGGCACTTAAATAGGTGCCAGGTACCTGTACCTGTACAACCTGCAGGTTATTATTTATTTTGTGTTTCTTTTAGCATGTTGTGTTCTTTAAACACATAATATATATTTAATTAAACAGGCTCACCTGGCACTTCTTTCAAGCACCAGGTACCTGGACCTGGTGCCTAAATTACCTGCAGGTACAGGTACAGGACCTGCAACCCATTGAGAGCCTTACACAGAAATGGGGCAAAACAATTAGCAGTGAGCAACAGGGGTGTACAATTCACCTGCTGCGAGGTACAAAATCCTCTTTGGTTTCCTCTATTGGTTTCTCTGCAGCTTCAACATCAGCAGATGACAGGAGGTGGGCAATCCATTCATCCTTTTCCTCAGCAGTCATCGTGTGAACATCAAATGCCTGAGGACATTCATGGGCAAAGTGGCCAGGTTTACCACAGTGATGGCATATCAGGGCTTGATTCTCTACTGGCATGTAGCATCTACATCCATTGGAACTGGTTGGGTGGTCATGGTAGACCCAGGAAGAGGTGCAGTCTGGATTGATGGAATGGGGTCAGGCACTCGCAAGGGAGGGGGACTTCTAGGGTTGGTACCACTAGGGGGCACAGATGAGTGTGAGGCAGGAGCTGAGGTAACACATGAAGCACTTTGGAAGGCTTTATTAGCAGCATGTGCCTAAGCAATCATCCAAGCAACCGAGAACCATCCTTGAAGGTTATCATCTGTGAGACATCCTTCAATCATGTTTGCTATATGGCTTTGAATTGAGGAGTCAAGGCCATGACAAAACTTCATGAAAAGAGAAGGATGTTCAGTGTACCCAGACTTCTCAACTAAGTCCTTGAACTCATCAATGTAATTGTCGACACTATGTTTATTTTGGTAGTACTGGTGAGATTCAAGTTTGGTATGTGCAGTGGTTTCCCCATGTGGCAGGAAGAATGCTGCCTTGAAGGACTTCCCAAATGAATCTCAGGTTTGGTGGCTATGATGATCAGTCTTTGTCTCTGATTCAGAGATATGAGTGGCAAATGAAGATGCACAACCCGATTTCATGAATGACAATGCCCACAATATTTTGGCATGGTTGTCAACAAACTGCTTGGGACATAGAGCAAGGTAGAGTTTACAGGAGTTAAGGAAGGCTCTCCCCTTCTCTCTGTCACCATTATATTCAGGTGGAGTGGCTGGTGTAGCTGGTTTTGAAGTGATGATTTGGCAACACCATGAGGGAATGAACATTGACATTAAGGGTGTTTAAAAGGAGATCAAGCTGGCCAACCTCTTGCCTCAACTTTTTTTTCAGTCCTCTCTATCATCAAGGCATTCTCCAGGGTAATAACTCACTGTAGAAGCTGGTGGTAGCCTGTTTCAGGATCAAAGGTGCTTGGGGTTTCAGGCATAGTAGAAGTTGTATTGGGGAGGGGAAGGAAGGGATGCTAGGTTGCCAACACTTGACTGCAAGTCAAAGTGAAGTATGATGCCTTGACTACAAGTCAAAGGACAGTATGTGGTGCTTGAAAACCGGTCCAGGGATGGGAAAGGCTTTTCAACTAAAAGGGCAACCTCTGAAGTGGGTGGAAGTTCACACTCAAGCCTGGCAGATGGGAATCCAAAGATATATTAACCTATGAGGATCTACAGACAAAGGTGCATACCTGTTATGAACTAGATTTCCTCTTGTCAGAATGTTGGAGGATGGAAAGAATGGATAAGACTTAGAGACAGAGATGAGAAGATATTGAGTCAAGGTGAATCAATATTTGAACTGAGGAACAAAGTACATGCAAGAGTCATATATAGCAAGTAGATACAGTCCAAGTTGGAAAGATATGAAATGCAGAAATCTGAACTGGAATGAATACAGGTATTATGGGATTGGAGGTAAGGATGAATATGGATATAAGACTGAAGATGTAGATCTTGATAGAAAATGACTAAATATAGATAGAACAGGGATAAGTAGAACAGATGGAATGAATTGGAAAACATATTGGAAATGTGAATTGAAATATGTCAGAGAAAGGTGGAAAAGCTGGGAATGAATCTGGGTTCTAACAATACCTGGCAGATGGGAATCCAAAGAGAAAAGCCTGGGGATCCCATCACCGACCTAGCTACCCAATTAGGAAGGAGGTCCGAGACAACATAAGACAAGAAGACACTTCAGGGCTGGGGCAGCACCTGCACAGAAAAATAAGGAAAAATAACAGAAAAATACTAATTAATGAAGGCCAGTACCAGGAGAGAAGAGAGAATGGAATATAAGGAATGAATATTATGAAAGAGACCTAAGTTCTCCTTACAGACTTATAAAAAAAGGTAAGCATCACTAACAATGTCATTTATTTATATATTCACAATGTAATAGTCTAATAGGACTAGACTTCAATAGGTTATGGGCCGGCCCCATGCACCTACTCTAGGACACACACTTAAAAACCTCACACCTCCCAAATTTTTGAACATGAAACATGACACAAGACTTCATGGTGAAGTCCTCAAAGATAGAGAAACTGAAAGAAGGAGAATGGATTAGGTGGTCCAGAGACATCAAAATGTCACTTTGTGCCCAAAAGGCATGGAAATACATTGACCCAACCACTCTGGCACCCACAGATCAAGACAGGAAGACAAAGTGGATTGAGATACATGATAAACTGGTTGGTACACTGGGAACTATTGTGGATCCATTGCTCCAACATGAACTTGGATCCATCACAGAAGCACCAAAAGCCTGGATAAAGCTGAAGGAAAAAACTCACTTGCACAGCATAATCTCAAAACTTGAGAGCATATTGACTGCCATAAGAACCAGATTCTTGTCCAACATACCATTCAGCAAAACAATAACTGAAATCTGGGATGTTGTAGCCACTGTCTTTGAGAGTACTGCGCTCACCAAAGATGAGTGGTCAATCATTCTACTTTTGAATGTGCTCAGTGATGGTCAGTATGACTGGCTCAGGAAAGATCTACTCACCTTCATGGTAAACCAGAAGGTTCAACTCTCAATAACCAACATCATTGAGCGCCTTGATACCAAGTCCAGGGAAAACTGATCAAGCATAAAAAGACACTGGAAACAGATCAAGGTGTCCTGAGTTGGGGAATGCTTGGGAAATCCTATGGAAAGCTATCATGTTAACATTGTGTATGGACTTGTAACATGCTTGCTTTATTTAATATGACTTGGATATGTTTCAAAGCTAGACATACAATGGGAAAATTAAAATGTTCTTAGCATGTATTCCAGATTATCACAGGATGTTTTGTGAATGCACTGGAAAAGGCCATATTTTGAACAAATCCAGTGATAATATGGAATACATGCTATGAACATTTTAAGTTTTCCATGTATGTCTGGCTTTGAAACATATCTGGGCCATATTAAATAGAACAAGCATGTTGCAAGTCCATACATGATGTTAACATGATAACTTTCCAGAGGATGCCCCAAGCATTCCCTGCCTCAGAACATCTTGACTTGTTTCCAGTGAGAGAGGAATCAGCCCTCCTCCTCAAAAGGTGAAGGTGAAGTGTATGACCTGCAGTTGCACCGGCCAGTGCTAAGGCATGACATGAGTGCAGATTACCCATGTGTTTTTCACAGATCCATCCATGGGAAACCTGTGGGCAATCCATCCGTGGATCCAGATATCCATTTCCCACAGATAAGGCCCAGGTGCAGGTCTGCCCTGTGGGACTCACAGGGATACTCACAGATATCTGTGCAGTAATCCTATTATTTTAACCTTGTAAGGTCGCAAACTACACTGTACTTAGTGTCGCATCACCAAACATGACATAGCTATGTTGCAGAATGTGGTGTGACTCATGTGACTGCTTATCATCATCTTGTCAGGGGACTGTTAGGGGAATCACCATATATAGCCAGAACCGCAGATACCAAGTGACCTTGGTATCTTGGCCTTTTAGCGGAACAGTCAGTGACACATGTTCTGGGTGTCCCATTACACATCTCCCCTTCCTTGTCTTTGCTCTGGGAGCACACACTGGAAACAAATCAAGGTGTCCTGAGCTAGGAAATCCCTTGGGCATCCTCTGGAAAGCTATCATGTTAACATCATGTATGGACTTGTAACATGCTTGTTCTATTTAATATGGCCCAGATATGTTTCAAACCCAGAAATACATGGAAAAATTAAAATGTTCATAGCATTTATTTTATATTATCACAGAATATTTTGTGCATGCACTGGAAGAGGCCATATTTTGAACAAATCCAGTGATAATATGGAATACATGCTATGAACATTTTAATTTTTCCATGTATCTGCTTTTTTAGAGGGGTGTAAATAACCATCAAAAATGGCCAAGACCATTGCAATTTGCCAGGGCTACAGTGGTCCAAATTGTCTGAAATTTGGTGTTGACATTCTTTGACTCATATCTCATCCATTTCTAAACCAATTTCCACAATTTCTTTTCCCACTGGAAGCTGAGATCCATGGCAATCTTTTCACAAGGGTGTATGTGACCAACTGAACCACAGCAACACTACCAACTATATACTTTATTTATCTACTTACTGGCTTTGTGGAATTTGAACCACTACTGAACTGGTTCAGAACCAGTGAGTGAACTGAACTGCAAGTGAACTGAACTGCAAGTGAACTGAACTGCAAACTGGTCACCAGTCAAATCGGTGAACTGGTTCTGAAATAAACTGAACTGAAATGAGTCTAACACTACTCCTGCAGATGAAAACCGGTGGAGCCTCACTTGATCAAGCAGACCCACTTTTCACTGGGCTTCAAATTTCGAGTGAAATTTGGATGAAACTTGAAATGCGGGTCTTTGACCCCCGAATCGATATGCGAGACCATCCGGCACGGCAGTCGACCATAAGACTGAAACTCCGCGCACAGGCGTTATTCTACACGACGTCGAGCCAGGTCGCGCGATAACGATGTACATATGTTGCACTCCGTTTCTACGAAAGAGGTTCCTCTCGGCCGATTAGCGGACGTTCGGAATATACTTCCGCACCTACCAACAGTGCGTCCGGGACGCAAAACAGGACTTCACATCCTTCTTTCAAGACGCCAACGTTGGAACGTTGTCATCGAGCAGTTGCACTGCACGCGTGTTCGGGAGCACTGTTCAGTGGTCACTGGTGAGTAAGTTTCGTGTCGGTGCAACTCGTGGACCACATTGTGGAAGTTGTCGCTTAGCCTTAACGGGTCAGCGAGGTTTTCATGGGTGCCTCCCGTTCGGTGTAGTTGGCTCTTCACTTGTCTAATGGAAGGAGAGATACGCTGGGGGGTCGTTTGGCGGTTCGGCTCGTTGGGATCGTTTGGACCACCGCTGCGATACAGCCATACGCTATTGCGTTTGTTCGCTCTAATAACGCTTAGTGGATCATTGACGATGGGATGTTCAATACGCACTGATCACCTACACACACATTCGACATCTCCCCTCGTCAGCTTCGTTGTTCGCGAGGGTGCCAGCTCCCACTCGCTGTCGTTTATTGTTTAAACGATGTTCCGACTCTCCCGTGCTTTGGATTATCTTTTGGTATGTTCCAGTTTGCTTGCGACAATAGGTATGGGCAGACTTATCATAGATGTCCGGGACCGGGGAGTATGAGCGGTGATATCGACGATGAGCGATGCAGATCTTGTGTCGTACAGACACATGGGCTAGGATGATCAGAGACCATGTGCAAATATGTTTTGATGTGAAATCCTCCCGCGGCCAGACGAGCAAGAGATGGTCACGTCGGTATTGCAGGAGACGTTCGCCGCGACAAAGAACATCCAGTTTTGTCACTCTAGGCGAGTACAGACTGCTCTCCCTGAATGTTAATCTGGATCCATAGCACTTCTTCATCGACATTGGCATATTGAAACAAGATGCTTCCGAGGTCAGTAGAGTGTTCAATCGACAAGGTTGATTTGACTCCCCAGGGCTAGGAGGACGGACACCAGCGCGGAGAATGCTTCGATACTTAGTGCTCGGTCCCGCCACTGTCGGCGGTCTAGTGCGAGATGGCCATGTCCATGTTGCCCAGGACGATATCACCCGAGTGAATACCTCTAGCCTCTACATTTGCAGGTAAGGAGAGATAAATCTGCTCCATATTCCAATTTCTCGTCAGGATCCCCGCCTCTGCTCCTCGTCACCGGCGCATTGTACGAAGATATTCTCGAAGTCCGTAATCTGTCCGTTTGGCAACGATGAGTCACCTAGCGGTGTCGGGCCTACCAATCACATTTGTTGCGGCGTTGCTACGCTTCCCCAATCTTGCGTTCCTAATCTTTCTTTGTATCCGCTCGTTCGATCGGGAGAGACGAAAGACAGCAGGATCTGACTCTTTGATCATGTTCGATCGTGATGCTACGAACATCCTTCGCCCACCCTTGTAGCTTCCAAGCGTCCGCCCGGTTCTCCTTACACCAACAGCGAGCGTTTCAATGATGCTTGGTTTGTCGATCATCGTGACCTTCCTCCAGTGTGCTGTGTAAGACTTCCCCAGTCTTTCACGTCATCGTTCGATCTGTGAAGATAATGGCAATCGCAAACGGCCACGAACCCCAAAGGCAAAAGGTATGTATCTTGAAACGATATCCTGTAATTTGATCGGATAACTTCTCTTACTCTTGGCTGCTCGAACTGTAACACTGTCGTTCCTTTGTCTGCGGTGTCGTGAAGCTGTGAGACGAGGTATGGTAGAATTGCTGCTACTGCAGAGTCGCCCTCGAGATCATTATCGAACCATCCTACCACCCAGTCTTCCGTGCCGGCTCGAGCGCCCAGCTGCCAGACGCCAGACGGGACAACTTCATTTTTTGTTCTAGCAGTTTGAGCATGCGCGCTCCGAGGCCTTCTACCATCCATCAGAAGACCCTTCCCCCAAATTACCCAAAGTTCACTACAAATCCGGCTTCTCACCCTATTCTGGCCGTACTTACCAGAGTCTTTGCTCCAGATCCTACACACCCCATGTCAGATTCTCGGCCTCCGCACCCTCAACGTTTTTTTCACAACCGGCCATGTTAATGCTGCATAGTCGGCATTCGACACCTGCCTCTTGGTAGATCCTACTAGAATCTCCCGGCCTCGTGATAACGCTACTAGAATATACTCCCAGGCCCCCGGCACCACCGATTCATGAAACAGGTACGTATTGAACCTCCAATTACCAGTGCGGGCTTTGACCGTGAATTTCCCAAAAGGAACAGCTACAATAGATTTCCTGAGGCGGTTTGTTCTGTTCAAGCCCCTTGTAGCCTGGAAGCATGTACGCATTGCTCTATATTTTATGTCAAGTCTTTTGGTGTGATTAAGCGAATGCATTGAATCATTGGATAGGTTTGGATGTTTCGATCATGGCTTCTCGCCGCGTGACTGACTTGAGGCGCACAGCTTGGCGATCTTGAGACGAACATTTCAGTCATCTTGAGGCGGACATTCGGACATCTTCAATTTTGAGGCGAACACTTGAATATGCTCTTGATGATGGCGTTTGCGGAGCTTCGTCTTGCGCGCGTCTTGAGGCTGAAGGCAGCACTGCTGAAGCTGCAAATTGCTAAAAAAAATGCATTTATGGACCGTGGCTATACTACGCAGAGCCCTCACTGGGTGCGATGGGAAAGAGAGGGGGAGCACCACTGTCGATGACGCTGGGGGTTATTCGCGCCACTGAGCTGCAGTTGCGCACAAGGCCCTAACCCGCGTGCCCAGCACATGTTCTGACCCAACCACAACCCATCAGACAACCTGTTCTACCGTCCACCATGACTCTGGCCTCAATCACCGACTCAGTGGCAACGTTTGAACATTCGTCTAATCAAACTTTGCGTGAACTTGAGTCGTGGCTCTTCTTGACACGGATGGAGTCATCTTGTCCACGTCCCGTCTTTCTGACTGCCTCCACAGGAGCACTTTGGTTTTCGCAACAAGTCCGTCAGTTGCGAGAGTCGCACCCTTCTTGAAGAATCTTGAATATGATTTGAATGCTCGTACATTTGACTTGGACGCATACACTTGGGTGGTTCAACTGGCTCTTCTCGAGGGCTGTGAACCAGGAAATCTGCATATAGCAAGTGTTCAAAGGTTGGGTGGCATTCAAAGGTGCCGACTGCAGAGGTTGCGGGGTCGGGCGAGTCCCACCACAGCAACATGCAACATGTACTTCAAAAGCTATCAAACACAGACCGCACTGTGAGGGGATTGCGGATCGAGGAAATTCACCATACGAATTCTTCAACTTCGCCTTGCGCTCCAAGGCCGTGTTGCACGTTCGATGCCTTGAAGTCTGCAGAATGCCGAGAAGAAGGTTGTTTACAATCTGCTTCCACCCCGACGGTGCGTCCCGGCGTTCTATATAGGCAACGTGAGGCAGATCTGAGATGAGCTTGCGTACAGGGTAGCGTAGCTCTCGGCGGAGTTTCAAAACCTCAGTCGTAAATCTCCCATACCTCGCCTACTTAATAACTCAAGGGATGGCTTTCACTCTGCGTATCTTCAATCCCGGGCTTCTCAAAAATCGCATAGCCACTCATGCCATGTGCTACGCATCTCAACGCGATGTCCAGTGTATCGACATGCACGCTCACGTACCTCCCTGACGAAATTCTCAGCCAAATTGCCCTAGACCTCGTCGCACTCGACTTTCTTGGCCCTCCGAGCGACCTTGTATCTTTCATTCTTGTTTCTAAACTCATATACAAAAAAACTTTCAATCCACAGAAACTCGTCACTCTACTCCTCCATTTTTCGGCTCAAATTCGACTGCTGTGATGGCATTGTTGGGCTTGGTATTGATTTGAAACCCAAGAGACACTGCGACGAACTTATACGGCGTTTCGAATCGCTGAAACGTCTACAAACTTTGCACAACTCCCATTTGACGGTCGAGACGCTGCGAAATGATCTATGGACGGCGTTCACGATGTTTCTAGAGCATGACGAGAAGAATGCACAGCAGCTTATGAAGTACTACGGGATCGGAAGGATATCTCTTGAGCTCCTCACAATGCACCCCTCTGGTCTCACATATGACGTGCTTGACGAGGAAATCCGTGCGCTTGTCGGCTGGCTGTTTTGGTTTACAGATTTCGGTACGAATCTCCCCGGACCCCATGTCGTTCTTCCTATTTATCACCCACTCTTTATATCCTAAGATCGTGCACCGCGGGAAACCCTGGAAGAACGTCAGCGCGTTTGGCATGCACTTGCGCAAGACTTCGTGGAATCTTTCAATGTAATGTCGTGTTTATCTTGAACGTTTTCTTACTGACGATTCTCCAGCGTCCTTCAGCACATGCCCCGATCACGTCGTTTCAAATCCCCCCATTGCGAACCCCTCCAAAACCGCATCCCTCGTACGCGTGTCCTATGTCAGGTCTACCTTTCTCAAGGCCAACCGTATTCCGAGGATATTATGGAAGAGACGTTGTTCTCACACATCCGCTACGCACACATGCCGTGTATCTGTGTTTCGCCGTCCGCCTCGAACTGGCCGAAGCCGAGACACCCATCTCTTTGCCGGAGAACGTCCCTGCAACTAGAGCTGAGGCCGACGCTTTGGATTGGCTTGGTCCAACCCGTCAAGATTTGGAGGACAGGAAAAGGCCTACAACTCGATTTGTAGAATGGAGCCCTGCAAAAGACGGGTTTCGGGCGGAACGGCTAGAGCACGACTGGGTGCGTTTACTGACGTGCTTCGACCCTTGGAGCGAGCCCGCAATGGATCCCAAACCACATGCCTTTACTCCAGGGATGTTGGCTGGGAAATGGGTTGGCCGATGTTTTGTGAGACCATCCCATCTCTGCCTCAAACTTAGTTCATGTTTCCCAAGGCCGTAGATCAAGACCAGTATATGGAGCTCATGCACTCGCAGGATCTCAATTCTTTTTCGCTTCGTGTGCGGCCCTTCACCCTCGAATTTCACATGCGGTAGGTTGCTTAAGAATTATCCCTTAAGCGTCTCATTCCTTCGCACCTCTAGCGAGCATTACCACTATAACCCCGATACGGCAATGGGATACGACGATATGACTATCGACAATCGAGGGGAAGGCGTCTTTAGGGCCTGGCTACCTGAGGCAACATCCATAAACATTCTCGACCGGGTCAGCGGCCTTGTCGCTCTCATCATTCCACCGTCGTTTCACTTACCAATGCCACTGCAGGAGATTCAAGTTCACGTTCCTATGGAAGATCCAACAATCTACCATACATACGATCCGATGTCGGCCGCCCAACGTGTATTGAATAATGAGTTTTCTGACGGAGACTCGGAGGGCTTCTATGGCGAGGGAATCCATGATATTCTTCTGACGGCAACGGTACGTGGAAACGTTTTTTTCGGCTCTATTTAATCTTCCTCCCTACAGACCGACAACGAGCATGGTGAGGCCTGGGACCACAGGACATATGTCGGGCGTGTTAGGGATTGGGACGGGCTGGTTGTACTAGTGCGAATTGAGGTATCGTCTCTTATCCCATTCGACTGTTCTGAAACTCATATCGCTTTGTTACTAGACGGAAGCAGAACCATCCGTTCTCTTCCATGGATACGTATATGGTAAACAAAATCTTGTTGGTCGATGGCGCGAAAGTTTCACCCCGGTAGATCAGCCAGGTTGGGAGGGTGTGTGGAGCATGTCCAAAGTAGAATAATCATTATGAGGGTAGTAGTCATTTGAAATGTTTCACTCTAGTGTGCAGTACTGTCTTTCGATGCCAAGTATTTCGATCTCCGCCCCCCGATTGAGCGGTGGAATATCTCTCTGGGGCTCAGGACGGCAATGTTGAATATTGTACGCGACCCACTTTTTCAGTTCAGAAAGGTTCACTTACGACTGTGTACTACTGCATAGATACTTAACAGCAGATTCAGACCACTGGTCCACTTCTTCAAACCTTGAGCTTGAGCTTGAAGAATCATTCCATAGCCGCCTATTCTGCCTTGGCCTACCAATGACATCCATCATACATTCCAGCCTTGATTTCACACCTTATGTCGGGAGATTATGATTCTGCCAGTCTTAGAAGAACGACTGAGCTTGACACCAAGTCCAGTCTACGGTCCCTCTCAAGGCTTCTGCACAGCCTACGCATCAAGAAGATTACTCCGGCCGACTCAGCATGCTAAATCTTCCTATCTACAGTCATTGTACACCAGACCAATGACTACCTGCGCCGGCGACGTTTGTCCGACACTAGTGTCCCCTCCTCCCGCTGCTGTCCCTAGCCCTGCCTTAGTGTTTCCGGAGATTGGACAAGATAATCTGTGGAGATTGTTTGAAGCTACAGAACACAACACAAGATCCCTTAAAGAGTGACAAAATCGTTCATATACGCTGGTCGCAAGGAGTCCATCGCTGTGTGGTGTTTCCATACTCCTAAACTCATCTCCAGCCGACTTGGAGCGCTGTTCATGTCTACATCCACGTCTTTATTCTCACCCTTTCAAGTTCCCTGGCCGAGTTGGAGCCCCATGCCAACAATCTAC
>MU134741.1:0-62827 GCA_015039355.1 Ramaria rubella
TACCCGCACTGGTACCGGGACACTGGACCTTAGTTGCCATTGAGTGGACAGTCCAGCGAGTTCGGTTCTTCGATAGTCTTCCGATGCGTCTGGCAGCCGAGGTGGATGAGAAACGTGTGCGCGACGAGGTATGACGTCTGCTGCAGGTGATAGGGGTGTTCTTTTACAAGGAAATGAGATTATCTGACTGGAGGTGGGTTTCTGAAGAGGTGAGTAAAACTGTGTTCTCGCGAGGAGACTAGCTAAAAAGTTTTGTTGCGAGGGAAGAGGGCACAATGTCAGAAAAATTGCTATGATTGCGGCGTGTTTGTTTTGGGTGACATGATACAGTATATGCGGAACGGCGAGCCGAGCGAAATGGTGCAGGATGACATGGAGACATGGTGAATAACTCTGATGAAAAAATTAGAGGATTTAAAGGATTGGCAAAGAAAACGAGTTCCTGACAATTTAGAACAGGAAGTCATAATATTAGAGTAGCATTGCAAACAAAATACATGTAGCAGCTAATAGCCTAGAGAATACTACACGCTCGTGTGGATGGTTGGTCAACGGAGAGAAGCGGGGAGTCAACAGATGTTCGCAGAAGTGCAGGAGAAAAGTTCGTGTGAAGATGCAGGAGTTCATTTCAGTTCTCGAATTACAGGAGTGGGCGGGAGATACTTGGGACAAACAACGTTCGGAATGGCGAGTGGAGCTAGAGATCCTCCGCTCGATTTCCGGAATGGGCAGGAGACGCTCTTGAAAAAAAAAAGGGCAGCATTGAGCTTTCGTGAGGTGGTACAGGAGCTGCTTCAACGCACAGTGGGGAGCTCCCAGCAGCTTCAGTAGCTTCAAGGACTTACAACAATGAGCGACTCCCATTCGGAACGTGGAGTGGAGCCACTAGAGCTCCTTCGCGTGAACACAGACTTGTGAGTATTATGGATGCTGCTTTTCAATCCAGGTGGTTACTCGGGCTGCATCAAGAGTCCACGACGGACAGACGTAGTTCTGCTCCGAAAGTGTGGCGAGAGCTAGAGGAGATCTTAAGTGACATATGGATGCTCCGGTTCATATACCCCGCTTCCGTTTCCTGGATATCGACAGAGTGCGTTAGATGGTCCAGGAGGAGCTTCCGTACCTTCCGGGGAGCTCAAAGTAGATCCAGCATGGAGGAATAAACGTTTTCTCTCTCCTCCGAAAGCGTAATGAGACCCAGGGAAGGTCCTGGAGCAAGAACATGTACTTTGGGCTCTCATGGAGCGCATCCGGAGCTCCCGGACACCATGCGGCTCGTGAGATGGTCCAGGAGCGCCATCCCTACATAGCGGGGAGCTCCTGATTGCTTCAGGACGGTGAGAGGAGCTCTCTCGGAAAGGGTAACCAGAGCGGAGGAGGTCCAGAGAGAAGTACGAACGATGTGAAGCCCTATGGGGGCCTTCCAGAGCTCCAGGACCTGGTAGGGCGCTGGATCGATGAGTAGGAAAAGAGGTAGTGAGGAGCTGGAGGAACTGACCATGATCTACTCAGGACCTCCATAGCCTCCTGATTGTTAGTTCGAGCGAAAGGCGGACAATGGTGAAGCGCCTCCCCGGAAGCTCCTTCGTGTGTAAGCCCTAAAGGGCCGATCAAAACCTTAATTTGTATGTACCTAGTCGGACGCTGTTAGGGACCACCTAAAGTGAACGTTACACCAGTATTCCCCCCGTGATTTTTCCAAACGCCCACTGTCGTAAGTTAACTGCGACATGACTTGACAATGTCTTCGACGCTCTTCAACGCCATGATCGCTATGTAGAAGTACTGGTAAATTGTATCAATCAATAGGATTAGATTAAATCATTCTCCCTAATTAATGGTGAAAACCCAATAAAGTTAACCATGGATCCCAGGTTTCTGAATCTTTATTTTAATTTCAAGTACTGTACGCTATGAAACACGATGAATATCTTAGAGCTGTTTCCCCCGCCAACACCACTTGAGCTTACGGATATATTAATATATTTTCTGTGAGACTATTTCCTTCTTTTTCTGACTCCATTGATATCTATTGGCAGCGTTCCATGTAAGATAATACATAAAAGGTATTCTATCAACTGAGGCGATTACGAAACCATAAAAATACATCAGGTTGACTATCTACTTATTGAGGTTTTATATATTACTTGACCTTATAGGTACTCGGTAATGGATCCACTCGTTGTAGGTATAAGCGGATTCAACCCACGAATCGTTCAAACGTGAGATGATTGAGAGTGAAGGCTGTCAACCCACCCAGGGTGAAACCGTATGCGGCGCAGCCACCGACGGGGGTCCTGTTGGAGTGGGTTTAACAAAAAATACTAACTTTCAGATTGAAGTCAGATGCTCACAATGATGGGAGTACGCATATGAAGGAAGCGGGCGTTATCCATCAAGAGGATTGAGTTCTCCTGGCGAAAAGCACGTTTCAACAAGGAATCGGACAGAGGGGAAAAAATTGCACGAACCCTGAACGCATATTTTGGAAAGTCGAACCCAACCGCGGGATCTTGAAGCAGGGAATTCAGGTCTTTGAGAGCTTGTCTTTCCTCGTAATGTTCGGCTGGAGGTTCTTCGACGATATCGCCTCGGTACCGGATGAGATCATTACGCAATGGGTTAGGATCTAGGCCCTCGTCGATGAGCGGTGCTACATGGTGGGACTTTCCACGGTAGAATTCAGCGGGGACTTTCATCCGGTAGGGATATGTGCGAAGGGCTTTACACGCGGAGGCTCCCAGGTGCTCCAAAATACTCGCGACTGGCACTACACGAAATATGCCGCCCCCCATATGATCGGGCTGAAGGATGTGAAAACCGAAGAAACGTGGAGGGTGATCTTCGTAGGAGGCGTCTGTGTGCCAAACAAATTCGTCGAGAGTGTGAGACCTGGCAACGGCATTGCCACCAAGTTTGTTGTTACTACTACGGACGCCTTCGGGTTTGAATTTAATGTCCCACAAAGCACCCTCGGTGTCGCTATGGGTGGCGGGCGTACCCAGAGCGCGTACTATTTCCTCCATGAACGATGAGGCGGGGTCAGAAAATCCTAATTGGATGCTGAGGACTCCATGTTCTTTTAATGTATCGCGGTAACGATCGAAATCTTTTCGAGCGGTTTGGGGGGAGAGTGCAAACTGAAGAGTGCCCTTCGGGAATTGAAAGTCTCCCGTGAGCTTCGAAGGAAGAGTGGGAGGGGGGAGCGTAGCATTTGAAGTTGAGTATAGGGGGCCGTACGTGCCCACCTGCGTGCTATTTGACCGGCGAGCAGGTGCGGAAAGCGTCCAAAGACGAGTGCAAGTGTTCATAGAGCGGATAAAAGACATGAAAATCGTTGCTTTGAAGGGTGGGTTGAAGAATGGGGTTGTTGGTATGTTGAATGGTTTGTGGTGAGTGCATCGGACATTTATACTTCGTAGATAACAGCATGCCCTGAACCATAGTTTCTTCCTGTGCCACGGTAGGGACCTACTTCCGCTATTTATCAAATGATGTCATGTTTCGTCCAGCCGATATTTGCTGCTTACAGCAATTGATCACATCCGTAAGAGGATTTTTAATGACATGAAGCTTAACCCACTGACAGCGAACATTGGCCTGAGTCCGAGGGGCTTCTAGGGATCAGTTCGTTAACTTGGGGTGATTTCGATTTTGATACTCCTATGACCGTACGGCGTATACAGTCGGACGCTTAGAGCTCCCTGGAATATAGTTACTGGCTTTGCAAACTACCTTTACACTTATTGAACATCGAGAATCCAGACCGTTCAAGTAAGATTTCATATTAATCGAGGCTTTCATGCAAGAGTATAGAAATACCTACTTATCTGCATTCCCAATGTGGCACCATCTGCCAAGGTGTGGCGCTATCTACGAAGTCTAGGTGTGGCGTTTACAATTGGCATAACGGAACTTCGGTGACTTGAGCCTGGGACGTCATTTGAATTCGAACCGAGAGACAGCCTGAGAAAAACGAGGGAGGCGCGGCGGGGGCGCAAATGTAATTTCCTTATGCAGCTTGGAAGTGAAAGAACAGGACAGTTTACAGTAACATTGGCCGAACATGACGTATAAATCGGTGATACATCACGCCGACTCTTGTTTATCCCGAGCTTCTGAGAACTTTCGGAACAAATGAACAAGTTATTACAATTAAACAACTTCAATGTTTTAATTACCTTCAAGATACTCAACACGTGTGAATAAGCCCTCTCGTCCACGACACGCATTCTGGTGCGGAGACACAGTAATCATTAATAGGCAGGGGAGTACTACGGGTCGGTTCTGCAGCCTGAATGAAACGTTTTACATATGATATTATGAAGATGCGCACTGTGCAGGTCCTAACCATACATTGGTGGCCATTACCGTGACCGTCCGTACTATTACCGGAACGCTAGTATTCTCAACCCGTCATAACATTCACTTGGGCTCCAGGTATCAGGCTACGATAGTAATCTGTGGATTCTGAATCAGAGCAGAGTGTCTCTTGCCCTGCAGTGCTACCCATGGTGGAGTTTGCGAACCAGTGGAGTCTGGAGATTTGGTGGTTATCCGAATCGTCGAGGCCGCGGGGAGATGTAGAAGAGTATCCGATGTTGACTTAGGAGGTCGCTTAGCTGAAGCTCCACTTTCAAGCTGTCATGCCAGCAAGGAGTGCATAGCTGTGTTCGTTCTAAGGCTCGAGAAAAGCATGAGCTAGGTTCGGGCCGGACGCTCTGCGGTGGGCAGAAGGTCACCATGGTCAGGCATATCAACCCTACAGCTTGCCTTCAAGGAAACAAGATGCTGACTACCATCTCATACCGAGCTCCACTTTTCACCAAGTCTTACTCCTTCTGGGGGAGCATCAAAAAGTTGGGATCGACTTATGTAAGATGTCAACTCACATACGCGGGATGTTAGTATCTTCGACCGATCGGCAAGCGGGACCCGGGTTCTTGTTCAGTCTATGATGCGTCGTGCACTCAAGTTGGAGCTGTGACGGGGAACCGCCTCCCTTACGCTTCACGAAAAAAAACAGCCAGTTCCTCCAGGCGGGAGATAATCCAAACAGTGGATAGGAGTCATAGGAGCGATGCACAGCCAAGTCCTGAGGATACATGAAACTGGTGACTTTCTTTAGCGGAGATCTCTACAATACAGGTCTTGGTGCACCTATAGACGCTGCTCAAATGCAACAGGTCCGGTTATACGGTACCGTGATGACGATGACAAGCCTTCCGAAGGCCCCATCACATATTCCCGACACCTCCCGACCAAGTTCCTTGTTTTTACTACTGCTATGACACGGACGGGGATAGTGCACTCCTTGCGGCTTGCGGGTGCTTCTCAGCGAATCATTTTTCGCTTCATTTTACATATTCAGCGTTCGGCTTATGCGTCTTTCATCCCTAAAGCATAAATAAGAGCCAATGTCTGCGGTGTTATTCCCCCCATAACTGACCCTTCCACGATACTATTGTCCACTACCCCCTGCTGCTGGAAGTCACGTCATATAACGTCGCATATCATTCTCGACTATGTTTTCGAGGACCCCTTCAGGTTCAACCGTCCGATGCCAGTCAACTGTCCAGACGACAGCCGATGAAACAACAACCACGCATACGATCCAGGACGAAGAAACAGTCTGTCAGACTCAAACACAAAGCACCGTGTCTGGTTTTGAAAACACAAAATGTCAGTGGGACTCGGTCAGCGATCCTGACAACCCAAAGAACTGGCCCATGTCTAAACGTGCGATAAATGCAATCATCATCGCCTCTGTGGGATTACTCTCGTGAGCTTGTTTCTTTAGCTTTTTCCATTTGTTGAGAAATATCGCACAGTTCTTTTGCCTCATCCATTCTTGTCCCCGCCGTCCCCGATGTCATGAGGCAGTTTGGAGTTGCTAACCCCCTCCTGGGGACACTTACGACTTCAGTTTACGTCGTATGTACTCTGTTTCCAGCCTACTAGATTTGTGAACTTATTTGAGGCCTCATAGCTCGGTCTGGGGTTTGGTCCTTTCCTTTTAGCTCCACTTTCTGAACTGTACGGGCGATGGATTGTATATGCGACCACCTTGGCCGTCTTTACATTTTTACAGATGGGTTGCGCATTATCAACATCGTCAGTGTTCTTGCTCTTACATTCACTTGGATTCTAATCGACTCTTTTCGTATAGGATGACGGGACTCATTGTTCTTCGGTTCTTTGCAGGGCTCACGGGTGGCATGGCACCTAGTTTGGGACAGGTATATATATGGTGTTCATGTCAATATGATACACTCCTAAAATTTTGAAAGGCTTCAATGTCCGACCTTTGGGACGTCCATAATCGTGGTCGATGGGCCGCAGTGCTCACATTAGGGCCTATGCTGGGCCCCCCTGTTGGAAATCTTATTGGTGTGTGGGTTTTATCTCCAGTCGGAATATTATCTTATCTATGCTGCTTCAGCCGCTCTTATTCTTCAAAGGATGCATTGGTGTGAGTGACTATAAAAAATGGTTTAGTAATGGTTTTGATGCTAACGCGATTTATTATAGCATGGATATTTTGGATACTCATGATATTGTACGAATCATCTTGCTTCTATGTCACTGATTTCTCACTATTGGCTAGATCTGGAGCGCTACTCATGTTGACGTTATTCGTCCTGCAAGAAACTTACGAGCCTGTTATCCTTCGCAAGCGCCAACATAAGCGAGGACTTGCCCTGGAAACAGATGTCGAGAAAAATAAGGAGTGTTTTGCGGAAGTTCCAATGAGTGAGAAAGAAGCTGAAGCGCTTCCGGATCCTACGAGGGTGTTTGGACGTGCTGTTACTCGACCAATGCGGTTCTTAGCGACGAGCCCAATTCTTGGCATCTTTGGCTTTTTCCTCGCCGTGAGTTCTCCCCCCAGGCTTTGACGAAAAATATTTCTCATGACTTAACAGTATACATATGGAATGCTATACCTTCTTCTTACATCTTTGCCTCTCTTATTTGGAGAGGCACAAAGTCACCCGGAGCTTTTCAACTATGGGTTTGACAACATCGGGACGGGCTTATCATATTTAGGTCTTATCATCGGCTTTTTTCTGGGTTGCATCGCCCAGGTATATTCACAGACACACATCTGGAACTTCTTGACGAAGCGAAACGGAGAATCGCGCCCAGAGTACCGTTTGTTACCTATGACTGTGAGTTCTGCTCTCATTCGAAACTGAGTAAAACTGAGTAATGTGAAGGCGGGGATGCTATTTTTCCCTATTTCACTATTTTGGTACGGTTGGTCCGCATCAAGACGTGATGCCTGGATCGTTCCAGAGATTGCTACCGGGATTTTTGGGTTCGGGATGTTCATTACATTTGTACGTCCCCCATAAACGACTTCCTTCTCGTGCTTTACTAATCTCTGTTGCTTGTTCTAACAGCAATCTATTCAAGGTGATATAGTCCTCATATGAAAAATAATAACAACGTTCTCACAAATATTGTCATTCCAGTTTACTTGATGGAGGCATTTATTCCGTATTCGGCGTCTGCCCTTGCAGCAGCCACCTTGATGCGGGCTATCACAGGAGCGGTTTTCCCGTTGTTCGGACAACAGCTGTTTGTGCGCTTAGGGTGAGGAGTTTGTCTTGTTTGCCGGTTACCTAATTCTCATTTGCAATTCAGATATGGTAAAGGGGGAACTCTACTTGCTGTCCTTGCACTCCCGGCGATCCCGCTCCCATGGCTCCTATATAAAAAGGGAAGATATCTGCGACAACGATGGGCATTTACGCCTTAGAGCGACCTTGTCTCCTTTTATTTCTTCAAAAGCCGGTGCACTTACATCCTGCACCTTAATACGACCCTCTGTAGCTATATCACCTCATAGAGAATGTAACAATGGAATGTATCACTTACAATTGTCTTCGGAACACGGACCATCAATTCCTGCATGGATTTACGCAAATGTCAGCTAATTAAAGGACTTGTAAGCCAATTGTGGAGCACTTAGACTACGAACGTACAAAAAAGGTTTAAAATATACTATTATGCGTGCTCAAGTACTGATCACGGCTTAACGGAATTCGTCAATGCAAAACTTGGATACGCCGATATGGCGTTTAGGGAATGCAGTCCAAACGGGCTACCGCGGCAGCAGGTGACTTTGAGATTGCGTTTGCAAGAGGAGAAATAATTATCATAGACTTCAAACTAAGAATGACATACCAGCAAATGATTTTACCAACTTACTTGTTTACTTGTGGTGCCAAGGGTTTTTCATCTCACCAGGCCTGAGCTTTTGTCTTCAAAAACCGCTGCATCAGCACAGGCAGCTTAGTTGTGTTTTCCACTCCAATCAACTTCTTGATTCTTGCATTGATTGCCTTAACTGCCATTTATCTTCTTCTGATATTACTGGTATAACGGTCAGAAGATTGATTATGAGTCAATACACATATTAAAAGCTCACTGCCTTTACAATGAGCTACGTACCATAAATCCAATCATGATGTCATATTTGGTCGAAAAATGGATATCTACACTATTTTAGTTGATATTTTAAGTTGCACCTGAAGAGGATTTATTGTGCTCGATGTTGAAGACGATGAGCACGAGTAGTTTCATGTCGATGGCAGCGCATCAATGATCCAGCAGCAGTGTTGTCAGGGTCAGGTCAAAATTCTTGACCTGACTGGGGTCTGACCTTTGACCTTGACCAGGGGTCATTCAGACAAGATTTTTGAGGTGGGGTCTGACCCTAACTTATGTAATACACTATCTTTTTAAATAATATGCAGCACCGAAGACCTCACACCCACATCTACTTGTACAACTTTTCACATATCCATCTATAGCAGGTAGCCCAGTCTTCAATCTGGGTGTACAGAAGGGGTTGGATGCCTTTGGGGAAGGTGAAATTGCTAACTTGGATAAAGAACATATTAAATGAGCTGCTACAGCCATTTGAGGATATAGTACAAGATCGTGTATGCACAGGTCACACCTTGTAGACTAGGATGTTATATAATTTTACTAGCGCTCTGACCTTAGGTCAGACCCCTCGGTCAAAAGGGTCAGCCTTAGGTGCTTCTGACCACTTGATGACTGACCCCCCGGTCAGACCCGGTCACTGACAACACTGTCCAGCAGTGTTGATGCACGCGGCGGATTGTGGTGCGCGTCTAACTGGGTTTCAATTGGATCTGCCGCTGCCTTCCATGTCTTTGTCGGAAGTTTCGCCGCTGTACATGCCCCCCCCTTTGGATGACGTGCCTGATGAGGCTGATGACCACCCCAAGGATGGGGCGCACTTAGTACTTGCGTTCAAGTTGGCTTTGTGTAATCGCATTCGGAGGCTTATCAGATCTTTCAGCGTACAGTTGGGGTTCAGCAGCTGCCATACCTGATTTTCGGTGCAGGAACGCTCGCCAACCAGTATAATGAGGATGGCTTTTTGAACAGCGATGGTCCTCTTCGAGCGATACGATTGGCGTTGCGGTGAGCCGTCTCCACAAACTAGACACTGTCCCGTCGATAACATATCTAGATATGGCATGTGTGCATTTGACACGGCTCCATATTATGGTTCCTCGGAGACCATCCTAGGAGCCATACTGCGATCGCTGGGAGCTGATTTTCCTCGGACGTCATATAAGCTTGCATGTCGCCCTAATCCTCCTTAATTTACATCTCATTGACGTGTGTGAAGATCTCCAAGGCCGGACGTTATGGCACTGAGCGCGCGCTGTTTGATTACTCGCCTTCGACCGTGCGAGGGAGCGTTTTGCGCAGTCTCTCGCGTCTCGGGACTGACCATCTTGACGCCATATATATGCATGACGTCGAGTATATCGCAACGCCCGTCATAAATGGCTCCACGGCAGGCGATCATATGAAGGCATTGGAAACACCTGAGAGCTGGGGATTAGGGGAAGGGGATGAGGCTAAGATAAGGGGTGAAGGTGATCAACAGGTTTTGGACGCCATAAGAGAGCTCTGGAAATTGAAAGATGAGGGGAAGGTCAAGGCCGTCGGCATATCAGGTATGTACCTCGGTATCCTATCTTTGTTTGTAACTGATTCATGGGCGTGAGAAGGATATCCTCTTCCAACGCTTCTCCGGATTGCACTCCTGGTCTTGCACAATCCTCCGTATAGGCCTCTAGACATCCTACTTTCGTTCTCGCATTATAACTTGCAAAACAGCATATTCCCTGCTTACCTTCCCCACTTTCTTCATCGCGCCAAAATCGCACAACTCATTGCCGCCTCGCCGTTTTCAATGGGACTACTTACTCCGAAGCATCCAGCATGGCACCCTGCACCACCCGACGTTGTTGCTGCGAAAGATCGTGCCGTCACGCTTTCTCAAGGGTGGCAGGGTGGTCTTCCAAATTTGGCGCTCAGTTTTGCTTTTCGAGAGCATGAGCAAGGCATGAAAGATGTGCCACGCGTAGTGGGATTGAGCACAACACGGGAAGTGCACGAAGCAGTGCAGGTTTGGAGGGAAATGCAAGCTGGAGAGGATAGTGGAAGGAAGCAATTTGAGGAAGCTGCAATTGAAGTGTTCAAGAAGGCCAATACCCAGGGTCTGTCCTGGCAGTCCCCCCCTTTACCATGAATTGTCCAGGTCATCGTTATGTCATTCAAATCACTTATGAATTGCCGTAGAACCTTTTCTCGGGCCACCTTTATCAAGAAATATTCATAAAAGAGCTAGCACGAAAATGAACTCACCATTGGTATCTTCGGCACCGTGATTTTATTGCCGCATAAATCTAGCGACTCCGTATCTGGGTTCGGGATATGGGTTGAAACGCTGCAAATGCATGGACGTTCGAACTTCACCCCTTCACTCACGTCGGCTTGCGATTCGATGGGTGCACTGAGTTTAAGCGGTCGATGACAGCTAATGCAGTGATGAGCATCTTGGTTTAGTTCTCCCCAGTTACTCCTCAGGTAGTTAGGGGCAAAGTAAGACAATTTTTATTCTGTTCCGACCTAGATTCGACATTTCGGCTTTCAAGAAGAATTGGTTTGCTATCGAAGTCAGTATATGATTTTTGTGTATGCTAGTAAAGTCTGAGAGAATTGATCGCATATCAGGCCATTCCTCTGTTAATTTTTTTATTAGAAAATTCTGTGCGTGAAATAACTCACCGGTTCAATAGGTACGTTACTGTGACTGGAACGATTAGTGGCGCGTTATGGTATCTAACGACTAGGGTTGCGACGAGGCCAGATGGTAGGGTCTAGCATTCCTTCTTGGAGCGATCCCATAGAAATGATGGGTGTTTAGTCGTCTGGTCAAAGAAAAATCCAGAACCGTGGACGACAGTAGATCAAGCTGAGACCACAAAACTTGGATCGAAACTTGGCATGAGAATTGATAGCAGTGGTGCACCGGGACACATCTATGATAGACGGTGCATTGCATTCTCTAGAATGGTTGAGCCTTCATTCTGATACATGAATTTCTCACAGGTGGTCCCGGTAAAAGGCCAACAGAGCCCAGCTCAGACTCGGATACCGGTATAGTTTGAGTGTTGTGGATTTGATCGATAATAATCGAGAGGAGAATGGTGTTAAAATTAGGTCTAGCACCCACTCAATTCCTGGTGTAAAAATATGAACTTTTGGCCTCTGGGCATCCCCGAATACTTGTTAAAAACCGTCCACTCCACCGTTATGTAGGGCTTGCACGACTTGGAGGAGGCCTTCGTGGTGCCCACTAACATACGAATCAAGCGGCTGCAGAAATGGTTCACTTGATACTGGTGAGTGTTGCGTTGATCGAGAAACTAAACTGAAAGGAAAGTAATTTGGATCCAACGAGAAGTAGCCGTAGCTTGCAGCAGGTCGAACAAGAGGAAGCTAGATTTTTTCTTGAGGAATAGATCTGGAATGATACAAGGCACCTAAGGACCATTGGAGGGTGCTCTGGTCGAGCTCGAGGCTCATCAGCGACCAAAGTTCATAAAAAATTACATAATTTTCGTATTCTTATGTAACTATTGTGTAACAGTTCGTTATGCGAAACTTCATGTGCAAGACGCATGTTGTCAATAATGCACTAAAAAGGCTGTGATATGCATTGGAAGAGTAATGCGTTGATACACATGCAACAAGTTAGACGTGAGGCATATTCAACCTTAATCATTGAATTAAATTTACTTATCGATATCCTGCATGCCATTTCGCTTCTCTAGTTGCTCTGGTAATGTCATGTCGCTCCCCGATTGCCTCGTTGCTTCTGCGTGTCACTGTCTCGTATAGTAAGTCGGTTACGGTCCTCGTCTCCGTCTTCCTCTCCCTTTCCTCCACACACGCCACACTCTTTAACCGTCCGAGCCAGCCTATTGACATGTCGGCTTTTTTCCACCAGGGACTTTTCACTGTCATTTCCCTAGTCGCTATCGCCGAGCTTTCCCTCACCGCTTTCTTATTCGTGAAGGGCAACGAAGCCCATGAATTCCTAAGTCATAAGTATCGTGATTTGTAGGTGTCCAATCATTACATTCTACTGACTCAACTCACCATGATGCTTCAGATTGATACTTTTTCTAGGTGAGGATGATTACACAGAATAAGGGATAAAAATTAAGGGGTACTTTCTCCCCGACCGACAGTTAGCTCGGCGTGGACAACTTTCTTTGGGCTGATGTATGCATATTGGATTATATCGCAAGCGCTCCATTTTTTGGCCAGCATTGCGACCTCTATCTGGTGGCTTTGCGTAACAGCTGCGCTTTGGGCATGTTTCTCGCTAAACAGCGAGATATGCTCGACTCACCTTCATTTGCTCACTGCAGGGTATAGCCGCAGGAATGTTTCACAATACACGTACTGGAGGTATTTGTGATGGCCTACCGCCTATATCACGGTAAGGGTTTTCGTGATAGTTCCAAGTCGATTTCTAAAAAGCGATATAGTTGCCGACAGTCATTGACAGTCGAAGCGCTCGGGTGGACAGAATTCGGATTGTGTGTTTTCACTGTATTTGCGACATGGATTTGGGTGAGCGCAGAGGCCCCTAGTGACGGGAGCATGGTCAGTATATTGTTCTTTGTTAAACGGAATGTCGCCCCTCACCTCCGAATGCAGCGGCAGAGGAGTTGGTATAGTTTCCAGGCAAGGGAGTCACCCATGCCATCATCGCAAGGCGTATGAAGCCCCGCCAAAAGAGTTTCTTTATAGGAGGAATATGTGATGCTTTATTCTTTCTCTAGAAGTGAGGGTCTGTGACTATCCCACAAATTTTATCAATACATATTCCTGTTTCCAAAAAAGGAGAAATTTGGAAAGCCTAAGAAATTTCTAAAAGTGTCCACGATCATCACGTAAGCAGTCTGAAGGCTCAAATAAGTATCCGAGTGGCTTCGCAAGAGACACAGCAGTGCTTATCCTTTATCCAATGGCAGACGTGAGCCTTACCCCTTCATTTTCATGATAACGTTGAGCTCCTTGTTTTCTCCAGGTAAACGAGCTAAAGGCACAGGGGAACAAGGCGTTTCAGGCGAAGCAGTATGACACTGCCATCGACTTGTTCAGCCAGGCGATCCAATTAGACCCAAAGAACCATGTTCTTTGGTCAAACAGGAGTGCTGCAAGAGCAGGAAAGCGCGAGTGGTTAGATGCGCTAGCAGATGCTGAGGAAGTTCGTACCTTTTCATCCTGCGATTCATTCAAGTGGCATTGTTCATTGATATTGCCTGGTGCTGCAGACGATACGTGTTAATCCTACGTGGTCTAAAGGCTATGCTAGGAAAGGTGCTGCGCTTCACGGTGCATCTAAATGGGATGAGGCTATTGCAGCGTATGAGGCGGGTCTCAAAATTGAAGACTCGGAGGCGCTACGAAAGGGTTTGAAAGAAGTGAAAGATGCTAAAGGTTCTGTCATCACTCCACCAATTTAATCCTTTACTTACCAGCTGCTCCAACAGACCAGGAAATGGGTGCCGGGGGGTTGGGTCTCGGAAAAATGTTCTCTGACCCTAATTTGTTTGGCAAGCTTGCTGGAAACCCCAAGACAGCATCCCTCCTTGCCGACCCGGCCTTTGCGCAGAAAGTACTGTTTATACCTGATTATCCTTTGTCATTGTACTTATGCATATCACATCATTAGCTTCGACAAATTCAACAAAATCCGCGCCTAGCAGATTCTGCACTACAAGACCCTCGAATGATCACTGTTATGGGTGTCTTGCTTGGCATTGATATGCAAGGGTTTGCGCGTGAAGAAGGTTCAGATGAGCTCCCACCTGGCCTGTCTCAAATGCCTTCACCCCCTACCTCCCCCCCGAAAGCGTCTTCGTCTGCACCGCCTCCAAAGCCTAAAGAACCCGAGGATGTTAAAATGGCTGATCCAGAACCTGAGGAGGATGATGAAGAGGCGAAAGCAAAAAAGGAAGCGGAGGTGGAGAAGCAGAAGGGTAGCGAGGCATACAAGAAGCGGGAATTCGAAGTCGCGGCACAGAGTTTCCAGAAAGCTTGGGATTTGTGGCCGAAGGATATCACATTCTTGACCAACTTGTCAGGTGTGTACGCGTAATCTCGTTTTCGTTTTTCAGAGTTATATTTCCGTCTGCGCAGCGGTATATATGGAGCAAGCCGAATACGACAAATCTATTGAAATTGCAGAAAAGGCAGTGGAGGAGGGTCGTTCAGTGGGTGCTTTTTCTTAGTATGTTTATTGCTGTGGACTCACCAGCGCCACAGATACGCGCCGATTACAAGCTTGTCGCGAAGGCGTTGGGGCGGATTGGCACTGCGTACTCGAAGAAGGGCGACCTTGCAAATGCTATCAAATGGTACGAGAAGAGTCTTATTGAGCATCGCACTGCCGACATTTTGAACAAACTGAAGGAGGCACGTTTTCGTAATGTTTTGTTTGTGAACTTACGACTGATTCAATTTGGCTACTGTTCGCCTATAGCTCGAGAGACAGAAGGCTGAAGCTGACAAACAAGCCTACCTGAACCCAGAATTATCAGCGGCAGCACGGGAAGAAGGTAATGCATTCTTCAAGGTATGTTTTCGCCGCAGGTACCAGTGGCAACATTTGTTAAACGCACGTATCATAGAGCGGCGATTTCGCGAGTGCCGTCAAGTCTTACACGGAGTCGATTAAGCGTGATCCGTCTGACCCCCGCGGGTACAACAACCGGGCCAACGCCTATACAAAACTTGTGGCCTTCCCTGAAGCATTGAAAGATGCTGAACAAGCGATAAAGGTGGATGCGAAGTTTGGTAAGCCTGCTGTGTGTTCTGGGAGTTATTGCCCTGACGGTATTATGCGATAGTCAAGGGATATCTCCGGAAGAGTCATATTCTTTTCGCAATGAAGGAATATACCAAAGCCATGCAGGCTGTGCAGGAGGTAAGCGATGTTTACTAGTCCAGCGTCATGGGTTAACTCTCTTTCTTAGGCCCAGGACGCGGATGAGGAGCATAAGCACAAGCGCGAAATTGACGAGCAAATCCAAAAGGTAACAATGGCTCTGTACACACAACGTGCAGGAGAGACGGAGGAGGAAACCCTTCAACGCGCAACGCGTGATCCTGAAATTGCGGTATGTGTTACATGCACATTGCACGTATGTCGCTAATATGACTTGGTGACCGTCTAGGGAATAATGGGGGATCCTGTTATGCAACAAGTGAGCTGATTCCTCTTTTCTCTAGTGAGGATGGCTGTAACTCTATCCCGTAGATTCTGCAGCAGGCCCAACAGGAGCCCGGAGCGTTGCAGGACCACATGAAGAACCCGATCATTCGCGCAAAGATTCAGAAACTGATTGCTGCAGGGATTATCAAGACACGCTGAACGGATGAGGCGGAGGTGTGCACGTGTGTCACGTCTGTGCTGGGACGATCAAGCGGTGTATACGACGTAGTAAATAAAAATAAAACGTACGACTTGGCCTTACGATGCTGTGAGTTCAGATGTCATTTACTGCTGGTTTGAATACGAGTCCCGCCCGTCATCACGCTGCATCATGCATGTCATTTGTATACATCCTACATGAGCATATGAACTTTTTCTCGCCAATCCATGTACTTGCATCTCGTATCATACCAGAGTCAGCAACCAGACCATACCTGTCGCACAAAGGGATTACCACCGACACACCGGAAATGGTGTCACCTTGTCGTGCTCCCGAGTGTCCAATGGCTCGTCAGCGGGGGATACAAACTTAGCTTCCCTAGGTCATGCTGTGTCACCCGCCTAAGACATCTTCGCAGTATAGAGAGTCTGACAGATGCAGCGCTGCCAGCGCAGGCCGACGCCTAGATGAGCGTCTGTGAGCGGTCTACGGGGTCTCAGCAGCAGCACCGGAGCAACCTAGTGGCGTTTGAACGGACGCTAGTAAATATGCTGTTCCAAACTAAAACAGGCTCTGTCTCCCAGTCGGCACCATCAGGGTATCACGACGGTCAGGAAACCAAGGGAGATCAGCCCCAATGGTTTGCAGGTGCGCCGGATAGAGGCTTTACCAGTGCCTGGAGCCAGGATCGCCATTTCATGACAGCACTGACACAGATTCTCCATACTTGAAGATCTATCATGGTGCAATTTTTAAACTTTGACCTGGGGTTCTGTTGAGAGGTTCGGTGCCCAATCCCTATGTCTCGGCCGAGTTGTCAACGAGGTACAGGTACACCCGGGCGGGCGCTGTTTGTTGGAGCTGTTCCTAGCCGTTCATCCGTGACCTAGGTAAAGCCCAAACTCCCGAGTATAGATGGATGCTCCCGCGGACTACCGTAACCTCCTCGAATTACTAGGGGCCGACACACTCGCTATGCATCACGATCGGAGTCGACTTAGGAGGCTGAATATAGCGTTTAATTTTCACGGCAGGCCAAACTCCCATTGCTGCCTTTTCTTTTACTAACTAAAGACGTGAACTGCGACTGCAACTCACTTCTCTTCTCACAGAGCTTTCATGTTGGACGGACGGAAATCGTGCTTGTTTTATCATCCTCGCATTTTAAATTTCAAATATGATGCGCTGCTATGACTCCCATTACCCCAGCGGCTTACCTCTCATAGGGATATCGGGAAGAAATGAACATCAAGGGATCGGAACTTGAGCCGCCCTGGTGCACTGCATCCTAGAGGGTCGAGTTGAAGCTCCAACTTGAAGGTCTATCCCGCCTCATCTCGTCTTTCCTTCACGTCTTTCGCTGCGAGTAGAGCCATGGATCGTGCTCGCAGACCTACCTCAGATCGCGTACCATACAATTCCAAGCTCACCAGCATGCGTTTTGTCCCTCTCTCCTTAAATTCGAATTCGACTCGGAGATCTGATGAGGCGATACACTCACACCCCTGCAACACCATCCCATCCCTTGTTAGTCAAGCTAGTAGAACATCAGGCCTTTTTTCTCCACGGCGGGCCTATTCCCCGCGCGCCCTTTTTCTGTCCTGTACGCATGACGCTTTTCCTTCCCCTGAACGCGGGCTCTCTGTGGAGGTTCGGAACACGCGGGATGGTTTCAAAGACTCGGGTTCAGAATGCCCTAGCGCACATGACGCACATGCACACTGCGAGGGGGCAATGACGATCAACAGAGAGCTCCTCTTGTATATAAAGCTGCAGGACTTGCCTCACAATTCTATCACAATGCTGCTCTATTTCTCTGTGCTCCTCTCCCTGGGGACGTTCGCGCGTGTCCAGGGGCAGAACGTCTCCTACACACAAGCATGCTTAGACTCTATTCCCAATTTACTAGTTATCAACCAGTCAAGCCCCAATTACACGAATGCGTCTGCGCCGTTCAATCTGCGTATTTCGACTGACCCGTTTTTTGTGGTATCCCCGTGAGCCCGCTCCCCCAGTTTCAAAATTTCCTCACCTGGTTCTCATCGCGATTTCGCATTTTACATTCACTCCCGCAGTACAACTGTCCCACAGATCCAATCAATTGTCTCCTGCGCCGCCCAGGCCAATTTCTCCGTCTCGGCCAAGTCCGGGGGCCACTCCTACGCGGCCTACGGTCTTTCTGGCGAGATCGTGATTGACATGCAGAATTTCAAGGGGCTCACACTCAACAAGGACGAGACTGTGCGCGTGGAGACAGGGAATAGGCTTGGGGAAGTCGCGACGGGGATATTTGCGATGGGCGGGCGGGCGCTGCCACATGGGTCATGTCCGTATGTGAGTGTCACTGGGCTGCGTCATTACTTGTTCTGTGGATATTGATGTGGATTGTGTCTATCTAGGTTGGAACCGGGGGACATACCCTTTATGGGGGTTTTGGCTACTTCTCGCGTTTGGGGGGTTTGTTATTAGATACCGTGGTGTCTGCAGAGGTCGTTCTCGCGAATGGGACGGCCGTAACGGCGTCCAACACGTCGCACACCGATTTATTCTGGGTACGTATATACACAATCAGCCACCCCCCCCACTGCTCTTCCAAGTATCCTTATAATACTCATACACGCCACTTGACCACAGGCCCTCCGCGGCGGCGGCCCCTCCTTCGGTCTCGTAACCGCTTGGACGTACGCCACATTCGCCGCACCCCCCACAACTGTCAACTACGAAATAGCCTTTGGCAATCTCACCGCGGCTGCTGCGGCATCCGCGTACACCACCTTCGAAGCTTTCTGTACCGAGGCACCCGACGCACTCGCGCTCGCGGCCGTGTTTACACCAGGCCCACCGGGACAGGGAGAGGTGGGACTGAGCTTTGAGGGCGACTTTTATGGGAGCGAGGCGGAGTTTTGGGAGGTGATGGGAGGATTTATTGGGGAGTTGGAGGGGCAGGCGGGGTTGAAGGGACGGGTGAATGTAACGGCACAGGCGCTGGGGTGGATTCAGGGACTGGAGGCGCTTGGGGGGGATAATGGAACGTTGGATACGTCGGTTCCGGATAAGGTGCGTACTAGTGGGAGATCGTTTAGTGTGAAGCGATGTGCTGATGCTGTAGGGGTGTGTTTAGCATGATACGTTCTTTACGAAGGTGAGTCTGGGCAGGGCGATTGCATGAATGGTGCTGACGGTCACGGTGTGCAGTCGGTCGTGACGACGAAGCCGGACTCGGAGGCCGCGATCAAGTCGTGGATTGAGTACCTCGCAACGAATGGGTCGGAAAGCGACACAGCGTGGTTCGCACAAGTCGACCGTGAGTCCTTAGTCGCACAACTTGATGCACTTCTAACTCTAACTCTACCCCCTCCATAGTCTACGGCGGCGCAATCGCACGTGTCCCTCCCTCCGCCACAGCCTTCGCCCACCGCAATGCCTTCCTCGTATACCAGCTCTACGCCTCCTCGCTCACCTTTACCCCGCCCTACCCTGTGGACGGTATTCCTTTCGTAGACGGGATGCAGAACGCGCTGCTACTGGGCCATCCGGCAGAGGGTGCGTACCCGAATTATATCGATCCGACGTTAAGCGAGAAAGAGTGGCGGAGGCTGTATTTTGGGAACCACACGGGGCGCTTGGAGAGATTTAAGAGGGAAGTTGATCCGGAGGATGTGTTTAGGTTTAAGGAGGGATTTTAGGGTAGGGGAGTGAGATGTGTTGTAGTATTTTTTGTTATTTTTTATTTTGTTTTTAATCTGTTTGTTTATTCTGTGATGTATATATATTAATTCCTTTTTACGTGAAAGTATTCTACTTTGCCTGGTAATAATTATTCGGTGTCTAGATGGTATGCATCGATATATTGTACATTGGGATTTGAATCAGTGGCAAAGGACATGCGAAGTTCTGCCAGGCTCCAACGCTCCGGCCTCTCAAGTTCTACCAATGGATTTTTTTTGATGCCATGCTCGAGTTCTTTGGGAAGTCACTATCGGGATGGAATCGTAACACAACTGCTAGATCGCGAATCATCACCGAGGGCATGACTCCCGTGCGAGCCGCTCTGCGTGCATGGAGACTATGGCACAAAGATATAACTGGGGGTTGTGCTCCAGCTGCGACTCCGCGCGAGTCGACATGGAGGTACCTGGGAGAATGATATACACGAAGCTGATTCAGGTTCTCCTCGCGCCATCGCCAGTACTTACCTCGGGGGTCAGTTCCTGTTAGTTCAGGCCAGGGCTTTAGGTTCCAAACCCCTCCACGCGGTATGTGGAGGGGCTTGGTATGAGACTAGCCAGGGCTTATGTATGTAAAGGGCCTTCAGGGTGATATGATTAATTCTGTGCTTGAAGCCGAATGGAAAGCTCCAGACTCACAAACGCTCCGGACTTGGGGGCAAACGTTTTGAGGCACGTACGATTAGCTTAGACCGTTTAGCTGTTAAGTGAGGAAGCATCGCAAGTGGCAGTTGGTGAGGAGGCATTGCAAGCTGGAGCGACTTATGTCATGACAGGAATCTATAACTTAAATCTATTCTGATGAGTGTATTCTGCCCCACTGCCATGTTGGTTCGTCAAGACAAGATGGTTATTCAAAATAATAGGGCTAAGATAGTTAGATACAACTTAAAATCTACCTACTACACTACGTAGTTTTTGCACAAGAAACTTGAAAGCTGTTCGTTAAATTCAAGATTACGGGAAGGAGCCCGTCGACTCAGAGATATGATATTGCAAGGATGTTTGTTTTGCGCTTTACGAGTGAGATATTCTGTTATGGGGATGTGGGTGTTTGGGCTGTGACAGTTCAGAGGAAATATAAAACATACACGATCGTCCAGCGTTCATCGTTGATGCTTGTACATGTAGGCTGGTTAGGGAAGGGGCACGTGTCTGCAGCTACAAGTCCTTCATGTGCCTTCAAGCAGACCGAGGTTTAATAACAATCCAATGAGCCACGGGAAATGACTTGCGAGGTCAGCGTAGCAATACACAAGTTCTTGATCAACAAGGTTCTCAAAGGAAATCGTGCAAGTGCCTAAGGTTAGTCTAGACCATCAGGTTGGGTGGAGAAGGTAGTGTTCTCAAATGTCCTGATTGTGTCCATGAGAGTTAGGCAATCTTCTTTGGTTGGCGGGATAGGGTTAGCATTGCTTTTGCAGCTGAGATTGCCTAGTGCAGTATGAGAGGGGAACTTTGCGAGGACTACAGCAAATAACTTACATCTGCGGCCACACACAGTCTCCACTTGGCGCTTGACAAATGGAGGTCACGCTTTCTCACCCACCCTTCCACCCTACATTCACTTTGGACAATTTTCTACAGTAGCACCACCTAAATAATTTGAACAATGGACGATACTTGTACAAATCGAAAGTGATAAGAGCCTGCGTATGACGAAGCTGCCGGAGTAACAAGGTAATGTATGGTGATTATGTAAGGATTGTTCACTAGAGAGTTTCGCATGTACATGCTCACCTCCACTAGCCATCCGCATCAGATACGAAGGTGTGCGACCCAGTCTCAATCGCGAACATACCACTGAAGAACATCGCTCGAGGTTTTGAAGGGTGTTTTCAGGTACAGCGTTCTCCCTGAGCGAAAGATGTAGACTCACTCACATACATACCAGCACACCTGCCCAATCCATCTGATCTGTCATCCCCAAGTACTGCGGAATCGCGTATCTGCTCACTACGCAAGACGGCATATAGTGTATTCTCACGCCCCCGAATCCTAATCCCCAAAACGCGGTGGTAATATGGCAGGATCGTTTGAAACGTTGAAAGCCGTGTGCGTGCCTCTGCTATCCAACTCTCTTCTCACACCCGAGACAATTCCTCGGGCATCAGGTTTGCTATTACGGCTCAACTCCATCTTGGAAACCATGCTGCAGACAGACACCGCTATGGGAGCATCGACTATCGAATATGTGTTTTTCCCAGTTTCCGCTTTTCTCAAACGCAATAATATCTCTTCCATTCCAGATGTTATCATGGAAAAGCTGATGGATGTGATAGCTATCCTTTTCGAAGAGTGGTGGTGGTTTTGTGAAGTCGACGTATGGGAGCAGGTGTTAAAGCTGTCGGCTGCGATTTTCGTTGGAATTGATGGCAATCCCGGCCCCAAAGGAAAAAGACGAGACGATTACACAATGCAGGCCACGGCGCGATGTCTATGGGTGATTCTGCGTCCACGCGGCCATCCGCGGTTTGCGTCGACTTCGAGTACTCGGACAGCTTTGAAAGCCGAAGAACGTTTTTCAGAACTTCAAATACGTGGCCAAGATCCGACGTTGCTTCCAATGCTGGCACAAACGCTAACTTCGCTATTAGAGACTTCCCATTCAACGCATAACGGGTTGCAGGCTATTTCCCTTAAACTCATCCTCATCTTGATCGACCAATATCTACCGGAAGCGTTCGCACCTTCTATTCTTCCAGGTGTTACCAGCAACATGGTCAAGATCGCTCTTGGCCGACAGGAAGGTAAAGGATGGTCCCAGGGTGCCACGGTTGACCAAGCTCTGGTGGTTCTGCGAACCACCATTGTGGCGGCCATTCGAGATGAGATATGCGAAGTAGAAGGGGCTTTACGCACTGTGGAAACTCTCGAAGGCCTCTCTAATTCCTTTACCACAGACGGTCCTCCGCCCCCCACATCAGATTCGCTGCCGAAGACGCCATCTTTTACCCCACGTAGTTCGGTCTGGCTATCGGCAACTGCGGCACAGCTCCATATCGCTTTAAATACTCTGTCTTCTGTCTTGTCTCATCCAAATCCGGTCGCTCTACTATCTCTCTCTCGGTTTTCCCATGCGCTTCTCTCCAGCACAACACAATCGCTTCCAGACACCCAATCGCTTCTACTATCCTTCCTACTCTTTCTTTCCACTAGCAAGTTTCCTGAAGTCGCAAGCTTGTCCGACGACCACCTTCACATGCTACTGCTATCGCCCTCCCCCGCTCGCTTCACGCTTCTTCAGATTCTTTCACGTTCAACTCGAGAAAATCTCGCATCATTGTCACGTCTTTTACTGTCACGTAGCGATGCCAAAGTCGAGCATATTGCGCGGCAAATTACTGGTGTGTGCAAGCTATCTAAATCGGTGCATGCCGTCAAAGATGGTGTCGGAAAGCTCCTGGGACCAATGGGTGGCATCGAACAATGGGGCTGGAACCTCCTCACGGTCATCGAATTTACGGTTCCTTCTTTCTTCGTTTCGACTGTACAGCATCCGCAGGCTCTAATAGATGGTGGTCCAGACAGTGCGAATTCGTACCCTTTCCCAGAGATGGATATAAAGCACGTTGCTTCGCAATCTACTCATGTGATGCTAGAAGACATGTTTCGCATGATGGGGAATGCAGCGGCCATGGAAAGTCTCCATGCCGTGGAGTGGTTTGTCGGTGTGGCACGACGAGGGAGAACGGCGAGAGAGGCGTCCGCCCTGTGGTGTGCGGGAAGGGTTTTGGAAGGCATGGCTGATGTTTCTTTGGGAAACCCGGATGTCTGCAATTCCAATGTGCCGAAACGGGTCGAAAAGGTATCAAGATGGATTGCTCAAGTAATGTCCGAGTTCTGGGACCAAGACGAAGGGGATATCAACCCAAGAGTTTCATCACGCGAAGATAGTCCTGGTGACGTGGTAGAGAACGACAACCCTCTGCCGCTGGAATACGTGAAGGGTCTCAATCCCCTCATCACTCGATTTGATTTTACGGACAAGAAGCCGCCTCAAACATCACTCGAGGCACATCGCTTACTTCACAAAGTACTCTCGCTACAACTTCTCTGCTTGACGTCCGCTATCCTTCGAACACAGTTCACTCGACTCCTAATTCATATACTCTACCCGGTCTTACATTCTCTCGTGTCCCAAATACCTTATGTCTCCTTGACAGCCCTGGCCGCTCTGCACTATATCTCATCTACTACTGCATACGCAAGTCCCTCCAACCTGATGCTTGCCAACTTTGACTACGCCCTTGACAGTGTGTCACGGCGCCTTGATCGGCGGCAGTTGGATCCGGAAGCCGCAAAGGTACTCGTGGTCCTCGTGCGCCTTGTGGGAAAGGACATTGTCTCACGTGCAGGGGATGTTGTCGAAGCGTGTTTTGATCGCCTGGATGAGTTCCACGGATATATGATACTGGTAGAGGGACTAATCGATGTTTTGGCTGAGGTTGTTATAGCTATCGAGGCAGACCACTATCAAAATGGGGGCAATGACACATCTGCCAAAAATCAAGAAAGTAGAATGACGTCGGAAGACCGTATGGAAGCATTCCTCGAGTGGTACCAGCACAGACACGAGGAGCCGCCTGAAGATTATGGACCTGCTCCCCGCGAGGATTGGGCAAATCTGACTGGAAGGGGGAAAGGGCGAGAGCTAGATGGGAGTGGGGATGGGAATGAGAGTGAGAACGTGATACCTAACGCGCAGACCTCTGATAGCCAGGATGGACCGCCTGCAACCCCAACACAAGTTCTGACGCAGCAGATCGTCTCGCATTCAATCTATTTTCTCACGCATCCATCGCCTCTCATCCGGGCTCGTATTTTGAGCCTGTTAGATACTGCGTGTCCAATCCTGTCGGAGTCGGCCCTATTGTCTTCTATTCACAGCGCATGGCCGTACATTCTCACCCGCATGGGGGATGTGGAGCCCTTCGTCGTGAGCGCTGCCGCGTCTCTCATAGCCTCGCTTGCGGAACATGTTGGCGAGTTCATGGTTTCTCGCATTTGGAACGACGTTTGGCCTCGGTTCCGTGTCATTCTCTCCAAGCTCGAACAAGCCGATACTCAGGGTGCACTAACGCGACGCGGTTTCGGCACGGTTGGCACAGAAAGCGCACATTCTCAGTCTCACCGGTTGTCCAAGTCGATCCTATGTACCGTACGCGCAGGTGTGCAAGGCACGGCTATAAAAAGTGAAATTCTCTGGGATGTTATGGTGACAACAAGGCGTTTTCTACACATCGGAGCGCACGTGGAGCTGCAATCCTGCGCACGGGAGCTTTTCAGTGCGCTGATGGTGGATAATGAAGACGCCGTTTGGTTGATGCTCTCCGCTAGTAGGGGAATCCCTAACCTAGATATGTCGTCTGTCGCGTTTTTGATGCAAAAAAAGTGGGATATTGAGGCGAATGCAAGACTTATTCTCGGTAAATGTTGATAACAAAAGTGTAGATGTAATAATCGGTACGTAGAATAGGATGCTGAAGACAAAACTACTGGGGAGGAGAATGCTGTCGAAGAATGACACCGGCTTCGTTAAATAGGGCGGCGGTCCGATCGTCCCTAAGCACACTATCAGTCCATTCATCCCGTTTCAAAACAACAAGAAATGACGGACACTTTATAGCTCAGATTATATACCACCTCCATCACGCCGGTCTGTACGATCTTAATTGCGCATCCCAGGCACGGGCAGCTGCGATAGAACCAGTCAGATACGAGTGCGCTTGCCTATACAAACATACGTGTTGCAATACAGCACAGCACCTGCACCAACCCTCTCCCTCCCTGCTTCCAAAAGAGCGTTCTCTTCTGCATGCAAGCATCGGCATTCGTCCAGGGCATCACCTGACGGTCCTCCACCATTGCACCTAAGGCATCCACCCTCATTGCAGTTGCGTACATTGCGTGGTGTCCCATTATACCTGGCAATATGCACTTTAGACAATTTTACTACGTTGCGCATGGAAAACAGACCCAGTTGAAACGATACGTTTGTCCCGTACCAGAATGGCTCCAACACGACGTTTCATGCAGTTTGAGCGTTGAGAGGCCAATGCGGCCAGTGTCTGGACTGGGATAAGTTGACGCCTTACATCTTTTAGGGGCGGCTGTACCATAAAATAAGTATCCCATTGCGGCCGGAGGCGATCCGGATCTGGGAGATTGAGGCTATGCAGATAAGCGTGCAGATCAGCGAAGGTCTGAAAGTTGTTGACTACATGAACTTTGGCTACGCGGAACATGGCATGCAACGAAGTCCGCTGAGGCTGAAAATTGGCGGGATCTTGAGGGCCATAAAGTAGTGTATCATGCTCTTGGATAAACTCTTCTAGTGTAAGGTTTGGAGCGGTCTGACTATGGTGGAAATAAGAGCCGAGTCTTTGTACATTCAGCTCTGGAATATTACCTGGTTAGCCTTCGATAGCGAATGAGTAAAGGCGCATCCACGGAGACCAATAGAAAAAACGGTCGCTTTACAAATTGTTCGATGAGTTGTGGAGTGTCTAGATCGCACGAGACGTAACGTTCTAGCCAATGTTGTGTTACATGGTCCAGGAGCTCAATCGGTGTATCAAAATAAAGTGTTTGAGAGGGATTTTGTTGGATAGTCGAGGCATCAACAGAGCTTCCACTGAGTGTACTGCTTTGTAATGCAGGTGGAACAAGTATGTTGTGAGAAGAGCACGAAGTCTGCCTCGAGAATATAAGTGTTCAAGGACGTGAGTTAATGGTATAAGCATCGTACTGATGTTGGTGCTCCAGTGCGAGGGTGTTCGGATGAACCAGTCTGAAATAATCAAACAAATTCCATGCGTCAAACCATGAAACTGTCAAGTGGTATGGTAAATCCTTTACGGTATTTCCAGTAAGTCTGACGCGCTTAAAATGATATACGGATACCAGGTATCGCTCTATTGAGGATTTACCAGAAGCACGTGTGCCAATGAGTGAAATAAACATCTGAGCAGAGACAGGATGTAACGCGTCCACAATCCATCACATGGAATCTCAATCCACAACCCATGCCCACGTGCTCTTTGTTACTACGTTCATCAACAAGTATCCTGGTGTCTAGGACCCAATTCGCTAGTTAATGTAAGTATATGGTCTTTGCAAGAATGAGCATGTCCGAGTGCAGTGGTACTCCACTCAACCATCTGATACCAGCGACGAAGTCTTATCTGAAACCTGCCATTCTACCTCTTCCATGCTACGATCTTGCCACGCGTCCATTACGAACATTCCTACCTTTGAGCCCTGCAGCGCCTCTTCAAGCACTTCTCCAAAACATACTGTCATAGATACCATCCTCTACGAAAGTATCCTGCACTCTATCCTCGGCTTAGCCTCGTATGCACACACCGCCTCAGTCGCTAACAAAAGCTCCCTGCACCGCGCATATTATCTCGCGGCTGCGCAATGTAGACGGGGCTTAGAGGTGTTGTTTCTAGCATCCTATTTATACGCTATTCAGATAGATCGTCAGGGCGGGTGCATCTTCTTTATGTAAGCATGGGACAGTATGAATCTAACTTACTAACTTAGAGTCAGGCTTGCTGTCCAGACAACCAAAGCGCGATGTCTGGACACGCGAAAAGCTGATACGCATGCGCGCTTACGCTCTTGGCCATGCTCTTTCACCTTCGACCAACTTAACATACTCGTCTGCTCTTAACTCTTACCTCAATTTTTGCAAAAGTCACGACTTTCCCGTTAACCCTACCGAAGACTCCTTAAGTTTTTTCACTGTTTACATGTCCTATCACATCAAACCTGATTCAGTTGACTCTTAACTTTCGGAAATCCAGAGCCAGCTCGAGATTTATTTCCCCAACATTAGGCAAATTCGTCGTTCTCGTTTAGTTGCCAAAACGCTACAGGGTTGCAAGTGCATCCGCGGCTCTGAAGTCAAGCGCAAACGACCGTTGGAGCCAGACGACATCGAGCTGTTAACACGTACATATGGTGGCTCACATTTGCACGATGACCTCCTTTTCCTCGCCCAAATTACATCTGGTTTTTCGGCACTCAATCGACTCGGAGAACTTGTCTGGCCAAAAAACTGCAATCCTATCGCATCGTTCCTATGCGACGCACTGTCCGGTGGTTCTCTGATGCTTTTGGATATTTTCTACCCGGTCATAAAGCTGACCGTTTCTTTGAAGGAAACCATCTTATCCTACAAAAGTTGATACTGCCATCAATCCATACAACCGTTTCATTTCTTATCTTCGTTCTCGTGACCGCACGTTTCCTGGGCGACCTGAACTCTGGATTAGAGAAGACGGCTCCATCCCCACTCGGAGCTGGTTTATATCCCGGCTGCGTCAGCATTTTCCCTCTGACGTTGCTGGTCAGTCTATTCGTGCTGGCGGCGCCACCGCCTTAGCCCTAGCTGGAGTTCCCAACGATCGTATCTAAGCTGCCGGTCGGTGGTCTTCTGATGTCTTCGAGGCTTACATCCGAAAAAATCACATTCTCCTTCAAGCCCTCATTTAGGGGAGACCAGTTCTTCAAATGCCCAGCCTCAACTGTAACTATGAGTCACGATACGCTTTTCTTTCCATTCTTCGACTTTTCTGTAATTTTATGACAACACAATATTCTTTAACCCTCCACTCCTCTCCCAAACTTTAGGCCTTTTACGGCTTTCTCACTACAATTACATGCACGGCGATGTCGTTTCCGAACGGCACCGCTTGTTTATAGCTAGCTGTGGCGTGTCTCGCGACATTTCCTAGCTGATTAGAGACCGATAACAAACGTTGAATTTTCGTCTTCTAACGTTCATGTAATTAACAATGAAGTGTCTGGTGCGGGTAGTGTAAAGTTGGAAGTGCTTAGTATACTGAAGAAAGGACCAGCGGAAACAAAGTGGGATGCTCTCCAATTCCGGTTGAGCCCATGTCCATCGCCCATCGTGTTGAATATCGCGCGATCTGAGGCCTCTAGGGATGATGCGAATCCTTGAGATATCTAGATAAGTATAATGTAGCTTCAGTTTGTGTATTTTAATTATCCCCTGTGACATAGTTTTTCCAGCATGTCCAGGTCATGCTTCTCCTTCATGACACCACTTGGAACTACCCCCTCTGCCCAATCAATACCCTCCTGGTTCAGAGACATGGGATAAAGTCCTTCATCCGCTCGGCTGCACCAATCAAAGTCAACGAGCATCGCACCCTTTCCTGTGATCAAAACATTTGGCAGACGAAGGTCTCCAAATACCCATTTGTACGAATGTAAGAGCTCAATTGCTTCCTTGATCTGGCTAGCTTGGTCTGGAGAAAGAATGTCCGACGGTGGAAGTTCTTCAACAAACTCAATTATGATCATGTACCGTCCACCGTACTTCGGCGCTGCAGGGTGTTCAGATCCAGCATAATACAGGGTCAGCGCTAGTCGCTTTTCGGCCAGAAGCCTATGAGCAACTGCATTATATGTGGAGGTGAACTTCACCACCAACAGTTCTCCTGATGATTGATGCTTTGCCTTGAATACCAATTTGGTTGGATATTCTTCAGCAAGCTTCTCCAAGTACGAGAATTTTTCAGTCTCATAGGATCGGACGAATGGAAAACCATCAGGCTGATCATGCGCATTGATGGCGGCGGGTGAATAATACTGCCGGAGTGTGAAAAAAGCCGACTTCAGAGCATTGAACATTCGTCCCATAGAGATAATTCGGCTGTCACTAAAAGCATCACCTCCAAGCCACAAATAGTCTGTTAATGGCTGTATAATGGCCTGTTCGAGATAGACAGCACCAAGTACACACAGCCAGGGACCTGCAATAGTTAGAATGATGGTTGGACAATAACACTTGCTTCTCAGGTCATCCTCTGATAGATACATAACTTAGCTGAGCAAAACATACATACAATGGGCACCACTTACAAGTAGCTGCTGCCCAATATTTGCAATAGGCCAAGCAAGCTTGGATAAAAGGATCTGAACCCGCTGTCCCAATCTCATTCTTGACTTCTAGTATTCCAAGGTATGCGTGGGCGACTTGATAGACTTCTATGATAACACCATCATTGACCACCTTGTCAGCAATTATTGGGGCAATTGCACCATAGACTAGGTTTTGAAAATGTTTGTGAATTTCAGCAGTTCTATATTTTTCCTCGCTGTATATTTCAGCGCTGGCTTGAAACAGGGATTTGACATATGTGTATGTTTCCAGGGAAATTGGGTCTTCTTTTGTCATGTTGGCTTGGAATAAATCAAATACAGGATGAAATAAGCTGATTGGAGGACCAAAATTCTTAGAAGGGTGACTGTTGAGAACCCAACACTTTTCTTGCTCTATCCGAAATGTGGTCAAAGATGCGGCCGAAGAAGGAGGGGCCAACCGTGCCAGTTCAACATTGTGTCTCTGAGCTAAACAGTAACATGTCAATGGATATAGACAAGGGATAAAAATGATGCACCTCAAATTTTTGACATTTTGAAGGAATGTCATCTTCTGCTTCTGCTGTTTGCTTTGCTGATGTTACAAAGATTTATTTTAGCAAGAAAAACATTACAACACACAACACATCTCACCAGGAACGTTAAGAAACACCAGCACTAGTGGCACTCGTACCACTAAGTGTAAACACTTAGGTTTGGGACTCTCCTTCCAATAATCTGAAATTGTGTGAGCTGGATCAAGAAATTGGACACTGTCTTCATTGTTAAATGCGCTGTTCGATTCCAGGTCAGGGAAGGTGAGGCTCCTGAGCTTGTCATTGAGATCCTGTACAGCACGCCCAGTACAGCCAGAAAAATCCAGTGGCGGTAGTAGTCTCCACAGCTGCAACCGCATGGCTCCGACATGCAGCCAAACCTTGGGTAGTTCCTCATGAATGGCTTTTTTGAGGTTACTAACAGTGGTGTTTGGATGGACATCCACTTCAAAATAGGAAGGGATGGCTGTGTTTTCACTGTCCATGAGCATGCACATCAAAGAGAAGAGAGAATCATTGGTGGTGGACTTCATTGGTGCGGATAGAGGTTGGTTTACAGGATGTAAGATGGTGCGAAACTAGATACATAAGTCATGTGATCAAATGGGTTTCCTGAAAACCTTGATGCACATCACTTTTTTACTTTTTTTTTTTGGTGGGCCACCTGTAGGCTGGCGCCCAGTGAGCAATCAACTTGGTCACCTTTTATCGAGTTGCTATAAGGGATACGAGACATCCACAGGTGACTATGGATGTAATTGAACCCTCTCCTCCTCCTTATGAAGCTGTCCAGCCAGTATCAGAGCCAGGAGATGTATGACACAGCAGCAATGATTCACTCGAGGCTGCTGTGCAATGTTGCATGAGATGCAATGGATTGAGTGCTGGCAGAACACTGTAATGTCCCCCCTAACAAAGGGTGCATTGATGACAGATTGCTTTCCTTGCACTGAACAGTCATAGTGACAGTAGATCGTCTGCTCATCTTTGCTTGACACATCCACACAGATGCACTCACAATCTCTCTCTGAATCCACACTGCTCTCGCCCCTTTGTCCCTCTCTCCTGCTGCCCATCAAACTTGTAGGTCAGGCCTGCTTCATGAATGTTGTGATCAAGTGTATTTACTGCAACCAGAATGTTGGCATGTTCCTGTGCAAGCCAGTCTTGCAGCTCATGTAAGGACATTTCTGCAGACCACAAACTGCTCTGAGACACACCGAGGATTTCGCACAGATTCTCAGGACTGTAGCTGTGGGCTAAGAGCCTTAGAGCTTAGAGTGTTGTGTTGTGATTTGTAGCAGGGTGCCTGCCCTACAGGCGGCACACCAAAAAAAAAAGTTAAAAAAAACAATGCACGTCAATGTTTTCGGGAAAGGCTGTAATAGGTGAAGATGTTCACGGTTCACCTTGATATGCCAAACAGTGTTTGCCCTCGTTCTGCAATGCGAAGATGCACATCTGTCATAATGGACCCTGCACCGCTATGAGTGGCCATTGTTGTGCCTGAATTGCTGTAGGAAGGCCTCCCAGAGCACTGTGAGTGTGTCTAAGCCTTAGTAAGTATAAACACAAATCACACCCAAGTTCACCTCAGCCCACACTCACTTGAGAGGCGTGTAGGGCAATAAATGTTGAAATAACCGTGTGAATACAAAAGGAGATGGTAGGAGGGAGGCAAGGATGCTTAATAATACCATGCATGTACAGCAATATGGTTGCCACGAGTTGCGACTTGGTCAACAAATATATACATTGCTAGTAGGCAAGCTTGCAAAAGCGAAATTTTGCTATTAAGTCCCCTGATTGGCTCTCTGCGATGCACCTACATAGGTAAGTCACTTCTGGAACTAGGCTCACTGGTCCGTGCCGACTTGCAGTTTATCAGATATCTCAATTGAACGTGTGGGTGAGTCGAGCGTTGTGTACTTGGGTTTGTAGGGGGTGGTGTGGTATACCGGGCCTCGCAAAGCAGTGGGTACACACGCGCGCACGCTGCAGGCTTTGAGATGGATGTGGGTGTTGTGGGTGTGCTGGGCCAGGGGTGGTGTTCGTCCACATTCATGTCGGTGTCACGAACTTTGTTTGCATTTGCATTGTTTTCATGTTTGCGTCGTGTCCGTCCTTGTGTTGTGTTCGTGTTTGTGTTCATACACATGTCGTGTCATGTTTCATGTCCGAGTTTGCATCCCCAACTCCCCATCTGTTTCACACTTGCAGCTTTGCACTTCATGTCTGAATACCCATGACACATGATGTACGTACCATGACCGCGCGCACACGTGTGGTGTGGATGTGGTGATTCTCGCTCCAGGGTCTGGTCTATGCAGGAGAGGGTAGGTAATTACTTAGCCTGAGGCCTGAGGATCCACCGTGTCCTTGTTAGGTTATACTTTTACTTACAGACTCCAGAGTGGTCAGATAAGCAGGCGGTGGACAGGTATGTATGTATTTCGTTAGGATTAGGGTTGGGTGTGTGTTTTCTGAGTTCTCTGATGGAGGTACCTATGAGAGGTGAGTGCGATGAGTGTATGTACGTGGACGAGTGGGAGGTATGTATGTAGCGGATTCAACTTGTGTTTGACGCGTGATGGTATGGGTGTGCGTGGGCGGGAGAGATGCGGCAACCATGGGGTGGTAGGATTCTAGGACCTTACCATGGCCAGATGAGAATGGTCTATGTATGCGCAATGTCATCACACGGCACGGGAATCATTAATCAGGCCCAGGATCAGTCTGAATCCTTCCTGGAGCAGGTATGTATGTATACTCACTACACCACTGGCATAACGTACCTATAATAGATCAGACGCGGTTGGAGCTGGTTGGAGAGTAGTGGAAGTATGTATGTATGGCATCAGGACCCTGGTGACTCCCTATTATGTTTGTCCACAAAATTCTTAGTTTTCCCCTCATTGGGTGCATAGTTTTTTGCCAGCCAAAGGTGCATTTCAGACAAGCAAAATGTCGTGGCGGCATCCCACCGCGCCGCTGCTTCTGCCGCTCACGTGGGCATGGTGGTCATTGCTGCATCATAGTTACCTGGAGAAAGACCCGCAGTGCCCAGCCCAGATAGTTGCGCAAGATGTTCAGCTTCCAGCAAAGCCACATCTTTGTGTTTTCCACTTGCTGTACCTTTCTGATAGATGCATTGAATCTCCCCAATGTATTGTATTTCTTTCCGCTCCATAACCACATACCCAGCGATATGAAGAGGTGAGATTCTTGGGATTATGTTGTGGCACCAGTGACCAATGAATACATAAACAATGAGTGTGCTGACAAAAGAAAGCACTCATGTCTTTTTTCAAGAAATGGTGCTGTTTTGAGCCTGGCAACTCCAGGTGCCCATGCCTTCACTCTCAATGTTGATGTTGATGCCATAGATGCTGAGGTTGAGGTGGCTGTCCCATTACCTCCATTCCATGTAATCCATTGCGCTTCACAGCTGTAACCGCCTTGTTGCCGCTTTGCCAGTCTAAGTGATCCCGTGTGTGTTGGATCACAATTGCGGATTTCTTCATGAAAGCATCTCGATCTGCCAGTGACAGCCAGGGCTCATAGCTCTGAGAGTATGGCTCACCAATCCGTCATTAATACACAAGGTTTAAAAGGTTACAGTTGGCAGAGTTTGTATAGAAGTTCAAACGTTCGAGGCTGGTGAAGTTGAACTCAGAAAGATCGCGATCAGCGAATGACTAGTTCTCGTGACCAAAGCTCCAAGAGGTAAATCAAGGTCTACTCATCGCTGGCGGCAAGCAGCTCGGCCGCTCGTGCGGGCCTGGCGGCCACCACTCAGGCGCATCTGGGGGACATGCAAGGCTGGATGAGCTAGCACAGGCGCATTCACATGGACACACAAACAGGCAAATCAGAGGTTGGTTAGGCGCATTCACGGACAAACATAATGGGGAGTCACCGGGTCCTATGGCATCATACGTCGGGGGATTCATGCATTCATCATCTGTCCTAGGCCAGGTCCGCACCGGGTTCATTTCCGAGTCAGGTAAATCCCATTTCATCGCATTTCATCTCATCTCATCTCACTTTATCTCATTTTTTCGTTTCAGTTCATTTCACCATCGCATTTCATCTCATCTCATTTCATCCCGGTGCGAGTTATTTTCATCTCATCCTCCCATCTCATCTAGCTCATCTTACCTCATCTCACCCCAACATCGCATTTCGCATTTCGCATCTCTCATCTTATCCTATCGCACTTCAACACCCGCGTGCGCACGGTGTCGACTTGAGGGGCTTCCGACGTGGGGATGGTGTCGTGTCTTGTCGTGTCGTGTTGATCGTGCAGGGCCCTGGGTAGGCTAGTAGGCTGTATAGTCGCGGGTGTGCTGCCAGGGCTCTGTGTGATGGGGCGGTGTCGGCATACGCCCGTACATACCCGCGCATGCACGTGAATGAATATACATGAAATAATACCACCGTGCGCATGTAATGTATTCGGGTGGGGCATGGCGATCATCCTTTTCGCTCGCTCCAGGGTAGTCCACGCACGTCCAGACGTATGTACATAGAACACTCCGCGTGTCTTTGTCGTATGTGATCACCGTCACCGTCAAGGCGGGGGGAAGCAGGTGTTGCACGGGGGATCCATTGGATCCGATTCGATGCGTGTGTTCCCCGATGGAGACGACACTGTACATAGAGGAGTAGATACACAGCACGGCACAGCATAGCATAGCACGCGGGTGGTCGGATTGCGCAGAGTGTGCCGTGCCGAGGCTGGAAGGAAACAAGTACGTACGTACGTAATTGAGTGAGGAACCCCTTTATGGTCATAGTGTAATGTAATTTCTGGGGCCGTGTGCGCCGACCTTTTTTTTTTGTTTTTTTTTTTTGGGGTGTTACGGGTTGAGTTGGGAGCGCGGTGCGGGTTTGCCTGATTAGGCTTGGAGGGGGCGGGGGCGGTCGCCGGGCATGTTTGGCTCAAGCTGGCTGTACGGGAGGGTTTTGGGGTGGATGTGGGAGTTGGGGGTGGGGTGTGGTGTCTGTGTTGGGGGCCGTGTTCGTGTTCGTGTCCGCGTTTGCGCTTGCCGAGTCCAGGCCTGTGTCCGTACATGACCGGCATATGTGCCCAAGTATGAATAATAGGGAGCGTACCGCGTGAGCGTGGGTATGCGTTCGGGTGGATGGATGGTTGGGAGGTGCGTGGTGCGTGGTGATGATGGTTGATCATTCACCTTGCTCCAGGGTCGGTGCGGGCTGGGCGTGCTGCAGGCTTGGATTTTAAAAGGTAAGTATTATTTGACGGGCGGGGAGGTGTACTTATGTGTGGTAACCTCCGATGGAGTAGCGGATCAGGTCGCCGGGTGTGACCGCAGAGGATCAGCGGCGTGGGGGGGTGGGCATCATCATGGGGCTGGGTACCAGTGTGGATTTGTTCGCATGCCATGGGTGGGTGCCCAGTGTGGATGTTCCCGGGGTGCGGTGCTAGCGGTGTCGAGTGACCCCCAGGTTGGCACGTACCTTGGCGCATTGAACTGAATGGAGGCAGGCACCTGGGTGACGGGGTCCACGTCTTGCATCTTGAGGCGTTTCCTTCCCTGGGCATGGCATTCGAGACTAGACGGGCATAAGGGGATATGTAAATGCGAGGGAGACTAGTATGAATACGATGGATACGATAAAATGCGATAGACTCTGAATACGATAGATACGGTGAATGGGAGTTGCACGTCTCGCTGTGAATTGGAATAGAAATACACGCACTGCACCTGGGTGCCACAACAGCGATGGCGCGATGGATGGATGACTCTGGGTGGGCGATGCCGCGCTGGAAGTTGGTGCAGAAGCTGAGGCGCCGTGGATGGGATCACGGGAGCATAGTTATGGGCGCCTGGACGGAGCCGGGCTGGTGGAGCGCGCATGGGGGTGTTGCCGACGGGAAGAGCCGGGGGAGAGGGGCAGAGGCGGGTGAGGCGGTGAGCCAGGTGGGTGGCGAGCGCTGGGAGACCCCGGGGATGGGCTGCGGGACGGAGATAGGAGGGAGACTGATCCGCGAGCAGGAGCCAGCTCGGCATTTCCCGACTGCGAACCAACGTCGAGTCGTACTCGAGTCGCAAGCAAGCAACGAGCAGAGCAACGAGACCTCCAACGGGAAGAGCAACGAGATCTCCGAGACCTGCAACGAGACCCGCAACGAGACCTGCAACGAGACCCCCAACGAGAACCAGGACCTGCACATTTCTGCTCTCGACGTCTGCCTGCGTCTGATAAAATCTCTGCTCTCTGCCCATGCACCACCTCGCCCGCACCTCGTCCTCGAACTCGCCCATTCCACGCCTGCACCACGCAGACAGCTTCCAGCCACACTCCCGCTCGCCGCCCCCGCCCGTGCTCCACGCTGACCCTCCCGCCCCGCACCCACACCGCCCCGCCACCAAGCGCTCCCGCAAGGCCATCAACTGCGAGCCCTGTCGAGCGTCGAAACTCAAGTGCGACAGGTGCCGTTGTTCTTGCCGTGTTCAGCGTGTTCTCTGTGTGCTCACGTCTCTGCAGAGCCCGTCCGTGCTCGTCGTGTGTGCTGAGAGGTGCGTCCAGTGTCCTTGGCGTCCGTGTCCGCTGACTCCCCGCAGGCACCGCTGCACTCTGCTACCAGGGCGACCCCCGCCTCGATGGGCCCGATCCCCTCCGGGTCGACGACAGGTGCGCTGCTGTCTCTCTCCACGCCCCGTCTCTGCTGACCCCGCCCGCCAGCACCGCCCGCGTCGACCCCCACCAGGAGATCGCCCGCATCCGCCAGGCCCTCTCCCTCCTCGAGTCCCACATCGCCCGCAGCCCCTCCTGGCTCTCCAACGGCGCCCACCCCCACCAGCAGCAGCCCCAGCCCCAGCCCCCGCCGCCCCCGCCCCTCTACCACCAGTCCCAGCCCCCCGCGCCCTCGCCCCTCCACTCCCTCCACTCCGCTGATCATTCGCCCCGCGCACACATCAACACCGCCCTCAAGCAGGAGAACATCGACCCCTCCCTCGCCCCGCACAAGTCCGCCACCACTGACCTCACCCCGGGCCTCCTCGCCCAGCCCCGCACCGGCGACGGCGGCATGTACGCCGGCCCCACCTCCGCCGCCACCCACTTTGCCACCCTCGCCACCGACCCCGAGGACCAGGATGACGACGACGACGCCGCCTCCGTCGCCTCCGACGCCCTCCCCCCCGCCCACTTCCCCTCCACCCGCGACTTTGACCTCCTCGCCATGCTCCCAGAGGTCTCCATCGTCGACGGCCTCCTCCACCACTACTTCGAGTCCTGCCAGTGGGAGAACCGCCACCTCCACCACGCCGCCTTCACCCACGCCTGGGCCCGCTTCAAGTCAAACGTCGCCAGCGACCGCCTCGTCCTCGCAACCGTCTTCGTCGTCCTCGCAATCGCAGTCCAGTTCCTCCCCCCCCGCCACCCGCTCCTCGAGTCCCTCCCAGAGCCCCCCGCAGAGATCTCCGAAAACTACTACAACATCGGCTGCACCGCCCTCCAGCGCTACCACGCCGAGCGCAGAACCTACAGCCTCGAGCTCATCGAGCTCCTCCTCCTCAGGACCCATTATCTCACAATCACAAAAGACCAGTGCGAGGATCTCTGGACCATCCGCGGCGAGCTCGTCAGCACCGCAATCGCCATGGGGCTCCACCGCGATCCGGGAAAGTGGAAGATGAACAGGGATGTCGCAGAGCGCCGCCGCTGGGCCTGGTGGAACATCATGCTCACAGAACGGTGCGTGCCCCTAATGTCCCCACCTCCCACTAATGTCCTTCCCCCCCCCCGCAGCTGGCAAGCGTTCATGTTCGGCCGCCCACTCGCCATCTGCAACCACCACTTCGACACCCAGTTCCCCTCCGCCTTCGACCAGTCCTACGACCCCACCGGCCGCCTCCACCTCCCCCACATCCACCTCTTCCGCCTCGCCGAAGCCATGGGCGACATCATGGACGACGCCGTCTCCGTCCGCCCCGTCCCCTACGAGCGCGTCATGATGCAAGACAAAGTCCTCGAGCGCTGGCTCCAGACCCTGCCCCCCGAACTCGACCTAGACGACTACCGCCTCGCCCGCGCCCTCTCCTCCTCCATCCTCCCCATCCGCCGCACCGGCGCACAAAGCCTCTGCGTCCGCATCTTCTTCCACCACGTCCGCTTCACCCTCCACCGCCCCTACGCCAGCCCCTGGAAACCCTCCCCCTCCTCCCACGTCCGCGACGAGCGCTGGCAGCAGTCCCTCGACACCGCCATCAACGCCGCAGACCGCCTCACCCAGCTCGTCACACAGGCCCGCCCCGACTTCCTCGCAAACTCCTCCCTCGCCGTCCCGGGCCACCTCCACTGGGGCCCCTTCCACGCCTTCAGCGCAGCCATGTTCTTCTCCTTCCAGCTCATCGCAAACCCCGAGCAACCCGGCGTCAACCTCTTCCGCGCCAACATCAAGCGCGTCATGGTCGTCCTCGAGCACCTCCGCGGCATCCCCGTCGCCGACAAAGCGTTCTCCATCCTCGAGGCCCTCGCCCCGCTCTACGACGAGCAGTCCCTCCCCGAACAGGACCCGGACGAGCGCGAGCGCAAGAAGGGCCGCGTGCTCAGTTTCGTGCGCAGGCTTGCGTTTCCGTGCCATGATTCGCCGGCGTTTACGAGGGGCCGTGGCGGGGGCGGCGGGGATGCGGCGAGTGTCAGTCCCGGGGGGTGGTGGTGGTGGTGGTGGTGGTGGTGCGGGCGGGGGGGGGTAGGCATGGCGGGGGCGAGTTCGCCCGCGCATTCGATATCGCCCCCGGCGTTGGGGACGCCTGTCACGGCGAATGCGGCGCTGCCCGGCTCGCAGACGCAGGTGCAGAGCCAGGGCCCGCCGCTCCCGCAGCCGCCCCCGCAGTACGTGCACTCTGCCCATTCGGCGCATACGCATACGCACGGGCACGGGCAGCCCCAACCGCAACCGCAGCCCCAGCCGCACGGGCACCCGCATAACCATACGCACACGAACCACACGAACCATAACCACGCACACACGACGCACGCACACGCACACGCACACCCGCACGCGCACGCGCATCCCCAGTCGCATGTCACGCAGCAGCGTATGCACTACGAGCAGGCACAGGCGCAGGCACAGGCGCAAGGGCAGACGCACGGCGGCGGGGGCGGGGGAGGAGGCGGATACCCGGGCCACGCACACCCCGACGAGACCGTGTGGGGGACGTCGATCGGCGTCGACTCGGGGGACTGGGCGAGCTTTATTAGCGTTGTGCAGCCGAGGCCGGATGTGGGGCTTGGGGTTCGGGAGGGGCTGGAGATGGGGGGGATTAGGTGAGGGGTCGGGCGGGCGGGCGGGCGGGGGAGGTTGCGTTTGGCGTGTGTGTGTGTGTGTTGTTTTGTCGTCTTTTCTTCGTCGTTCGTTGGTTTGCAGTCTCCCTCCCTCCCTTCACATTCACCCCCTTCCCTCCAACGCCCTCCACCCCCCTCCCCCCTGTTACCGCCCCGCCCCGCTGCCCTGCCCGTTGTACTTGTATAGCGCCCGCACTGTGCACTACTACTACACTTCTCTCCATCTCCATCCGCTTCCTCCATCGCCATCCATCCGAGTCCACGTCCCCTCCCGCCTCCACGTCTACATCATCTCCCATTCACATCCATCTCCCTCCTACGTTCACTCCTACACCCCAGGCATCCTCCTACATCATCTACGTCCCCTGCTCTATTTACACCCACACCCACACCTACACCTACACCTACATCCCCCCACCCTACTCGTACCTCCCGCCAGAAACTTATATGATATCCGCGTCTACGTGCTATTTGCTACTCGATCGCCCCTCCGTACAGCTCTCGTCCTAGTCCCCGTCCCCTTCCCCATCCTCCTTGATTGGTTTTGTCTCTCTCCTGTCCCTGCCCATGTCTCTGTCCCTGTCCCTGTCCCTGTCTCTCTGTCTTTGCCTAGTACCATGCCATACATATCACCCTTTTGTGCTTTCGTGTCCTCGTTCATGTCCGTGTTGCTTTGCGTTTGCTTTTCGTTATGTTTTTTTTTTTTTCCTTCTTTCCTTCTTTTTTCTTTCGCTTCGCTTCGGTTCAGAGTGGATTGAGTAGAGTATGGAATGAAATGAAATATGATATAGGTTGAAATTACATGGACGCGAAGGCTGAGCGGGTGTGGATACATGGTGTATTTGCGCTGTGCCGGTCTACGTCTGCACCAGCGTAATCTGCTCGTCCTGCGCCTGCCTCCCTTGCGCGTTCCCTGCCCTTCCTGCACCCGCGCCGGTCCTACGCCTGCACCGTGCTCCATTTTTGCATCCTTTTCACACGCGCAGTGACCTCGGTACGCAGCGCAGCGAGGAGATTGTGCGCGTCGGGCGTGAGGTCCTTACTCCGCTCCGCGCTCGCGACCACAGCGTCGATCAGCCCGTAAGGGAGGTACGTCGACGCCGCCGCGCGCGATGACGGGGCCGCCGCGTTGGCCTGCACACACAAGCCGCATGAGCCCCCACACACGAAAATATAACAAAATGAAAGAAAAAAATCAAGACAACCGCACGCACCTTCCGCACGAGCGTGAGACAGTGCTCGACCGCATCCGCGACGAGGTCGAACCGCAGACACGTCCGGATGAGGTATTCAGGCTGGTGCGCCATGAAAAAGTCGACGAGCCACGACGGCAGTGCGCGCGCGCGGTCGAGCTCGAGGATCTTCTCCGCGGCCGCTTTGCGGTACGCGTGCTCCGTTTCCGCCGTGTCGTGGCGCTCGAGCGCGGTGCGGAGGTAGCGCCACCCACGCTCGGCTACTGTGCCGGGCCATGCTGCCACGCGGTCCGAGTGCAGCCATTCGGCGGTGTCGTCTTGTCTGTGTGTGTGCGCATAGGATGAGTGGGGTGCGCGATGCGGGGGATGTTTAGGAGAGCGGCGGCGGGGACTCACAAGGCTGCCTCCCCCCGGCGTGTCAGGCGCAGACACTGCACTGTGAGCCGCTCAAAGAGCTCCGTCATGTCCACGTCGAGGCTGCGCGCTGCTGACATGGCGTAGTCGTACGACCCCGCCTGCGCGTACGCCGACACGATCTGCGGGCCGGACAAGAAATGTTCTAGGCAGTGCGGCGCACATTGAGTATGAATAATGCGATGTCGCGCGCTGCGCTGTACTCACGCGAGGCGGCGAGGAGGTCGGGCTGTCGCTTAACAAGCTCGAGGCGTGAGTGGACGAGCGTGTACTCGTACCGCAGGTCGGCCAGGTCCACGACCTCGGCGTCACGGCAGCCTAGGTGGTACTTGTCGTCGGGGATATGTTTGGACAGTTTCCGTCGTTTGTGGCTCTGCGGTGGGTCAGTTGGCGAGGGGAAGGCAGCAGCGGACGCCCGTACCTGCGACACGGCGTCGGGAGTAACGGGCATGGATATCCATGCGCTTTTTGGGTCGATGAGGGACAGCGCGTTCATGGCAACGAGGTATGCCTGCGCCTGCATCTCCGAGAGGGCGATGAATTGCTCGGGAGAAGTCATATACGATGATAGCCGCCGTGCGAACTGGTACATTGTCGCCGCGGCTGAATCACGGTTAGAGTCAGCGGTGAATTTGAAACGAAAACTCACCATTGCGGAAGTCCCCTCGGAATACATACCATGCGTACAAAACCTGGGGATACATTGGTCGAGAGAGGGGGTCAGCGTTCCGTACTTTAAACGATAGCGCGTTCTCTACTTCGTTGGGTAAACCAACAAAGTTCAATGACATGAGTCTGTCCACAGCGTTGGCCTCGCACATGGCTTGCACCAGCTGGCTGACAGCTTCTCGTTTTCTGTGTGAACCCATGTCAGTTGCCTTTCGAATCGTATTTCGACATCACTCACATGCTCTCGTAGGGAGCCGTCACCAACGCCATGTAAGCGTCCTCAAACATATCTAGCTCTGTATATCCAGAAATAACCTTTCTCCACAAGTCGCTTGTGTCCAGGTCCACATTCGCCAGTTCAATTGCCAACCTGTAGAACCGAACCGACTCGTATGCATGACCAGCTCTTTCAAACATCGTGGCGATCCATCTGTAGTAACTGTACTCGGTATAGGATTCGTCACCAATCTTCGGCAACACATGGTGCAGTGCTTCGCCATCCTCTCGAGAAAGGCATGCTCCGGGCCCTGTACTGGCGTCAGTTGCTGGCGACCCGAATTAAATACCGAACCCTACCGAAACCCGTCCCAACACGTTGAAGCAACGAAGCACCATCGTCCGTACGTCCGATTTGGACTAGAATCAATCCATGTACATATGAAATTCCCGGACTCCTCGGCAGTCTGCCAATAACTTCAAGCGCTACATCCCGAAAACCCAAATCGAACAGCCACTTGCATAATGAAACTTCATTATTTGTGACTTCAGCTGCATCCTGGGAACACAGCAAGCTTAAATTGCAGAAGTGAGCAAAAGCTGCCTCTGGTAGCGATTCTCCAGCGGTGCTGACCCCCTCTTCTATCAAGCGGTGAATGAGAGAATAGGTAGGAGAAAACTGCGCATCGCCAGCTCTGGGTGCGGGATGCTGAGGCGAAACAGCCATATTCTGCAATCCACGCAGTATCACCATGTCTTGATCGGTTGGAGTCGTTGGCTGGGTCCCATCTGGGTCACCAGCGGGCTGCCACGCGAGAAAGCGCGATATAATGACGTTTCGAAATGTCGCAAATATACGACTGAGTAATGTTGGAGACAACTCTTGACGTCGGTGGTCGATATGGAAAAGAAGAAGAACAAGTGTTAGGCAAAGCTCATATCGAGCTTCAATACTGGCAAGCACATATGCTGTGGTGACTCCCCGCGACCATTGTGACGCTGTAGACATGACCTGGACAGGGTTCGAATCATCCAGCTCAGGATCTTCAAGCTTTATCTCCGGATTGGTTGACGTTATAACGTCAAGAATTCGCTCAAGGTCAACGGCAAGATCACGAATACCGTCCAGCTGGCCTAGTACCGTCTGTGTAAGATCATGGCGGGGCTCCTCCAGCGACAAAATGCAGTGCTCAAGAGTTTCTGCATACGTGTAACCACGCTCCTGAGAAACCATAGTTTCAAATTGCGTCTCTCTGGCATGCGTCTCAGCATTGGATAGCTTTCGGCGCAAAGAGTCGCCGATCTTCAATATAGGATAGTCACAAGGCATATCATCGATTTTTAAAACACTAAGGACTTCAAGCGGTTGATCCGAGGTGGCGACACACCCTGCCCTTTCGCGTTCTAGCACCAGAACAGTCCCGTCTTGTGCCAATCCTAAGGAAAGAGGCCACCGTCCGCTACGTTCGATCTCGCGGCAACGCGCGACAAAGCCCTCCCAGTCGCGCTTAAGTGCATTCCAATAGTTGGCACGTTGCGCCACACCAGTGCGCGGGTCAACAGTGACATTAACAGTACAACCTACCACCGCGGCGATGTGCTCGCTCAGAGTGATATACGATTGCTTGAGTGGCCAAGGCTGTGCTCCTGGCAGTGAGAGCAAGCTGTCTGTATACTGCTGAAGGGCAGTCTCGATGGTGAACTGGGAAAAGAACCCTGGGCGGAGTATAGCTGTCATAAATGTATCAATGAGGGATGCTCCACCAGACCGCAAGAGCAATTCATCCAGATGGTCGGGGGTTAATTCTATCTGGGAAGAGTATATGGCAGCGTGCCAAATTTCACCCTCCTCCGTCTCTTCGAGGACATCAGGGTCAAACGGCGTAGCTTCTACAACAGGTTGTCCATTTTGATCCCACAGCGCATATAACGTCGAGTGGTGAACCATAAAATCACGTAGTTCACCACCTGCTGTTCGGGGCGAACACGCAATTGATCGAATATAATAAAGATCCTTGGAGACCGTTCGGTTCGGTGAAATACGAAAAAGATGAAACCAACCGCCTGATTCAGGTGAAGCTGGATTAGGAATAAAAACAAGGATTCGAAGGTTATCATCCGCGATGTCATCTTCAGAGGCATGCAAGATACGAATCAATGTTCGGGGTTCTGGATCTAACAAGGGAGCTTTAGTGTCAGCCGCGGGAGTTTCGGCGCGAGGGGCCGGAGATGAGGAAGATCTCATTATCGATCTGATGGTGTATGATGCGACACATGTACCATGACTCCAAGCCCTGAGAGTGCGGTCGCGAGAAAGGGAGAATATAATGACAGAGTCGGTGGGAGGAGGATATGATGCAAAGGAGATGATCTGAGATTCTTCAGAATCGGAAACGAGGTAGGATGCCCAAGATGTTTTTATTCGATGCACGCTCTCTTGCCATATACCTGCAAAGAATAAATATTCAAGATACCGCTGACCTGTATCGAGTACCACTTACTATAGTCCAGTCCACAGTCGAGCCTTAAAAATCTGCCTTTATTGAGTGCAACCAATATGCAATCTATATCCTTGATATACACAGGGCCTTCCAACTCATCAGCGGGACTGGTGATCAAGTACTCCTTGCACCATGTCGGCGTTGGAGGCGTAACGTCAAATACAGCTATGTTTTCCGCTTCTGACAACGGGAATGTTAGAGTGAAAAGCGAACCAGACTCCGTGACCACGAAGATACGAAGTTCGGAGAGTTGGTGTAGTAAGATAGCTGGGGAGGGAATAATCGGTGCAGGAAAGGAGAACCTGATTCTTCTGCCTATCGATACGGGAATTATCTCGAGTACAAGGCCACCGTGAATCACCCTCAAGAAGATGGTACCTGTAGAATCAGAGGAAAATACAGAGGAGAAGGACGCATGCTCAAGTAGAACGTCCTGGTCAACTTCTGCTATAGGAACATCACGGCGGGAAGTATCGATGGGAACATTGTAGGTCTGTGAGGTAGAGTAAATAGATGATATGTGAACAGAGGCCAGTATTGACCGAGCCATGCCAATGGGCTTCGAGCCAGTTGCTTGAGGCGCGCAACTTTGCCGCTATCGCGTCTACAGAGGTCCATAACACGGCCTAACTCATCAAATCCGCTCGTACAAGGAATTTATTTACAGGCAGTGGTTTCCCGGTCGCAGGATGTGACATATCCGCCTCTCGGCACTCACGCATCTTCTTCCACATCCTGGTCAAATACAAAGAGGTTACTTTCCTTGGCTTACCATCCTCGTCCTCTTCGTCTGCTACCTCCATCGCTATAGACACTAGCTTACCTTTACGTGCGGCGCTTACGCTCCCTCGCGCAGAGTCACTCCCGTTGTCGTCACTGAACCTGTCCCATAAGCAGTACAGACTGATGATCTCCTGGGATATGGTCCCGATTAGCGACATGGACACATTTAACCCTGCTAGCCACCCAACCGTATCCACCTGCTTCTTGGGGGCTATTGCGTTCGAAGAATGGGTAGCTTGTCGCGAAGAGCGCCGTGGCGCCGAGGTGGATGCGCTCGATGTCCCGGATGGAGTAGCGCGAGACACAGACTGCGCTTGGATGCTGTTACGCGTCGACGGGTGCAGCACACACGTAAGATATATCGCTGCAATGGCGATGAGGTGGGGCGGGTACAGCAAACATAGTTCGAATCGATACGTATCGTTGATGATAAACCTGTTCTTCATAAGCGTCAAGAAACTCAATAGGATGATGCTCGCACCAAGCCATTTGAAGTGCTGGCTCCTGTAGCTCAAGTTTTCCATGACCAGTACCCCAATATCTAGGATCATCGACACCCACACCCACCTCGCCAGCCTCTGCTTCCATCATTAACACACCCTCTGCTTCCATTTCTGTGCTCCCCTCCTTCCCGCAGAGTGTCATGAGCGTCCGGTAAGGATGAAACACGGTCAAATCGCATTCCAGGTCGTCAACAAGATAAAACTCCATCTCAGCCAATCGCGTGTTGTCTGAAGGAAATCCTTTAATATCATACTCTTCGTCTGATTGGGTCATCAGTGGCCTGAGACATTGTGGATGGGACAGCAATTACTCACTGCTGAACAACACACGAGCCTCCGCAACAACATTCTTGACGTGCACTGGTGTTTCCTCTGCCTTGGCTGCAACATAGCAGCAGGCTGCAACCAGTAAGAATGGGTCTGTATCGCAATAAGAATTCTTGAGATAAAACCGACGAAAAAATACAGTCGCTGTTGCAATTACTCGTTGACGGAGGTCAAGCTTCTTGCCGAGCTTGGAGATAACTATAGAGTCATTAGCAAATGTTACGAAAAGCAGCTAAGGAACTCAGTTACGGTTCGCGAAAAAGATACCGAGGAGTGCAAGCTGTTCATCTGTAGCATAGTCGCGATCGTCTGAGCGTGCCTGTCTAAGAGTTGAACGATCGACGAGCCATCGACGACTCATAAGTCGTCATTGACTGCAGTTACTGTTGCTCGATAAAGGCTCACTAGTGTGAAGAGGCCCAAAAGTCAGTGGCCATCGCAAAACGAGTAACAAGACAGAATTCGTGTAGAAAACGTGACAGCGACCACGTGATACAGCTTTTTCGGAAAGCAAAAATGAATAATGTCCGTCCCGGGGATGCCGTGTCTGTCCTGGGCGATCGCCGGGATGTCACGCATGCTTGTGCATGAGCACATGTAGGAATTGCTGTTGTAATCCAGCGATCATACTTTTTAACATCCAGTCTCAAACAACTTGGTCATGATGCTCAATATTTCAAGTGTACCACTCTAACACCTCACCCTTGAGGCAAGTGCCTAAATAATTAAGCTGGAGCATGCTTGATGGACCCAGCAGGCTATTCATGCCTAACCTCAGTATTCCTGAGACAAAATTTTTGAATTCTTCCAGATCTGCCTTCCCAGCATACTCTGCTGGGTGAGGTAGTTTTACTCTGGCTTTTGCAAGCACAGATTTGTCAGGCTTGCTGTCCTTGTATTTGTCAAGGGCAGCTTGTACTAGGGCATCTCATGAGTAACACCATACCCACAGATATACCTGTACTCTTGAAAAAATGGAGAGTACAGATATGAGATTTGTGTTAGATCCCAGATCCGATTCCACATTATTCTGACATCCCCATATTCTCTGATAAGCCTTTCCCGCTTATTCTGATAACCCCTTCTGATTTATTCTGATAAACTCTTTCCTGTTTATTCCGATATACTCCATTTGATCATTCTTAGTCATGATCTATCCTCGATCCTATCCCCGTATGCCTTATCTAGATTCCCGTACTCGTTCCAATCTTGGCATCCTGTATCACACACCCCTATCCCTTCTGTTTCCAACTTCAGAATTCCATACACCCCTTTTAAATACGCCTTCTCACTCAGGCTTCTCTTTAGCATATATATCTCTTTCAACAAAATGTACTGATTCTTATCTGTATCAAAGTCTATCTATATATATACATCATTACCCTCCTTATACCTTATTTCATATATTGTTCAAGCATATATATCCTTATACATTGATCATTATATCAAAGCCCCAAATAATTCCGACTTCAGATATTCTTCCGATCTTCTGAAACATCCATTCCTTGATTCTACTCACTTTTCCGTAAAGCCAAACCTTACTCAATATTCATTTATCGTTACTCCTCCACCTCTTCCGCATTGACTCTCCGAACTCCGAAATCTCCAAACTCTTCCGCTCACCCGATAAGTCTCTTGACGTGCTATTGTTACTGATCCCTCTGTGTAGACCTGACCATTGGTATTCTGATATTTCTGTCCAGTCAAAAATCCGAAATACCAGGGCACCAGAAATCCAAGAGGGCACAACCCATAAGTTGAAGCCAATGCCTGTGTAGATCCGTTTCTGATTCTTCAATCTCCGAGTTCCAATACCTCTGAGCGCCTCCGAGGTATTCCACACCCGGAACTCTGATTAACAAGAAGTCTGATCCAGTCAAGAATCTGGCACCTAACAGTATATATGCTGACACTCTTGATTTCTACAATGTCTTCCGACATCCGAATACAAACTCTCTCAAATGACAATATCAGCGAATCAACCAACGACTGTTATGAGCTGGATTTCTTCTCGTTGGATGTTGGAATTTGTTGGAATGTCAGAGTTTGGGATTGAAGTTGGAAATCAAGATGTACAGACGTTGGCTTCAACTTATAGGTTGCGCCCTCTTGGATCCTTCATGTCCTGGTATTTCGGAAGGTCGGAATGTCAGAAGAGTCAGACAAGATCGGAGAGTCGGATGAGACTTAGAAATGGAAGTGAGAAGTTATCGAGTCAAGGTGGGTCAATATTCAAACTGATTAACGAGTACATGGAGGAGTCGTATATAACAAATCGATACAATCCGAATCGGAAAGATATGAACACGGAAATCCGAAATGGAGTGAATACAGGATCGGGGCAGAAGTAAATATGGATATAAGACTGAAGATGTAGATCTTTGATGAAAATGACTAAATATAGATGGGATGGAGATAAGCAAAAACGGGTGGAGGAAGTTGGAAATACGAATCAGAATATGTCGGAGAAAAGCAGAAAAGCTGAGAATGAATTTGGGTTCTAACAGTATCTCCTCTTTAAGGCCAAGCCCTCAAGGCCTAAGATCATAGGAAGTTTGGTTTGGTTATTAAGCGAAACCCCTAATGTGATATATAAGAGTGATGGATGGGGCTCGACTTATCAGTTCCCTGATCTTCTTATCCCTACCCTCTTCTGAGCTAAAATGTCGATGCCGCCGATTATCTCGCTTGAGGACCTGATTTCCAAAGATGATTCGGAATCAGGGACCGATTTAGAAGCACAGATTTGCAAGATTTCGGAGTTGCAAAAAGAAGTGGTGAAGAAATTGGAGCGGAGAAGGTCAGAGCAGAAAAAGGCGGAAAAGGAGGAGAGGAAGGCCGACCAGAAATCGGAGGAAAAATCTCGGGGAAGGATAAGCGATGTGGTGGATAGGACCATTGCCCATAGGAGGGTTCATGAATTTGCGATTAACCGGGTTGGAGATGAACAGTATTGTTGTGCAGGATGTCGGGTTTGGGATATTTTTTGTTCACCGATAGGGGAGGGAGTGAATGTGACATGCAACAAATGCACAAAGGATGGGAGGACGTGCCATCGACCGGGAACATTGGGATTTGCGGAAGAAGTCGCGAAAGGCATGGATACGGGTGAAGAAGGAACAGTGGAGTTGCTGGTGAAGGAAATCCAAGAGTTGCGGAAGTCCGTTGATCATCACGCGAGTTCCATGCAGACACATTCCGAGGAGACGCAGATTCTCACCACTTGGGTACAAAGGATGGTTCAGCACCAGGAGCGGGAATTGGAAGTGAGGATGGAGGAAATGGAAAGGGATGAAATATGGGAATTGGAAAATTGAATCGTGATTTGAGCGGAAACGAAGTGGAATTTCTTGGAACAGAGGGAAATGTAATTAGGAACTTGAACATAAATGTAGGAAAAAATCGGAAAAATCGGAAGGGGAAAGGAAAGTTAAGGAAGAGTTGGACCGGGTTTGTCAGGATATTTGCAATGAAAGTCTTCAACGATCTCTGAAGTGTTGCCTAATTCCATAGCGGGAATCCATGAGGTTTCTTCATTGGTGCCTTGATAACCCGTCCAGCGTACTAAATATTGTATCTTGCAATGTCGGTGATTGTCTATCTTGGAGTCCAAAATTTCGTCGATTTTGTATTCGGGTTTGCCTTCGATAATAACTAGTGGGGGCGGAGGCTGTATTCGGTTCGGGATTGCATTCAGAGTCGCGGGTTCTAGCATGGAAACATGGAAAGATAGATGAACAGTGTGCATACTGTTGGGTAGTCAGAGAATAAAGGCTCTATTATTGGTACCTGCAGGTGTGATGATATCAAAAGGTCCAAGGTATTTTTCAGTGAGCTTCTTTGAAGGTCAGGTTGTGCGGAAAAATTTGGCTTTGACGAAGACTTTGTCGCCTACTTTGAAGTCTGGAGCTTGAGAACATTTCTTGTTCGCGGGTTCCTCATATCGGGATTGCACGTCGGAAATTCTCTTTCAGAGTTCCTGGTGGAGTTCGTCTAAGTCGATTGTGAAATCTTTTGCACGGGATGAAATGAGATCGCGTTTGGGATGGACGGAAATGTCAGGATTGTAACCTTTGTTAGCAAAGAATGGAGAGACTCCTGTTGTTGCATTCAGAGCATTGTTGTAGGCGAATTCTGCGATTGGAAGAAGTTCAGCCCAATTGTCTTGTTGATAGTTACAATAAATGCGAAGGTATTGCTCAAGAGTCTGATTTTTTCGTTCGGTTTGTCCGTCGCCTTCAGGGTGATATCTGGAGGTAAAATGGAGATTCATGTCTAGCACCTTTCTGAGTGTGTGGAAGAAAGAAGACACAAATTCGGAACCTTGATTGGAGGTGACATGAGTCGGAACACCGTGCTTGGAGAAGATGTGGAGAACGAAAAGCTGAGTGAGCATTGGAGAAGTGATCATCGTGACTGTTGGAATGAATATCACTTGTTTCATGAGTCTGTCAATGATAACAAGGATGCTGTCAAAACCTGATGAAAGCAGAAGCGGCTCAATGAAATCCAAGGATATGGAATTCCACAGTCTTGGTGGAATTGGTAAATGCTTAAGGAATCCATAAGGCTGGTGTCATTGGGATTTTGATCGCATACATGTTGTACAGGATTTGACATAAGAGATAACAAAGTCTCGGAGTTTCGGCCATGTATATTCACGTCGGATGTTGCTGAGAGTCTTGTTTTGTCTGAAATGTCCGGAGATCTGGTGGTCATGCAGATATTGTAAAATGCGGAGTCGGAGGTTGTTAACGTCGGGAACGTAGATTCAGTTGTCGAGTCGGAGGAGTCCTTGAGGATCGACTGACCATCAGGGTGTCGGAGGATTTGTGGGATAGTTGGAAATTGTGGGATCGGAGGAGATGGATTGTCAGATTTATTCATGAAGTTTCTTGAAGTCCATGATGGTAACTGCACAGAGAATTGTGACATTAAGGGATGTGGCTTGGAGGGACAATGACAGCTGTTTGTTAGTGAAAACCAGGCGGAAATTGTGTGGGTTAATGCTGGCATAGTCACTACTCCCCTCTTTAGGATAGACGTCCCATCGTCTAGTTAAAGAGTCAGGTTTTGTTCCAAGTTTCCCAGGTCGGAATCGGATAACGAGGTTGAACTGATATAGGTATTCTGACCATTGTACTTGTCGTCTGGTTTGAAGCTTGGTGGTCACGAAATATTTGAGGTTCTTGTGGTCAGTTACAACATTGATGGTGGAACCGGAACCTTTGAGGTAGTGCTGCCAAATCTTGAAAGCTTCAAAAATAGTGAGTAATTCTTTGTCGTGGACGTTGTAGTTTAATTCCAGGGTGGTAAAAGTTCTGGAATGAAAAGCTACAGGATGAATTTCGCCATCTTCCAGAGAAATGATAGAGAGGATTGCCGCTAGGGCGTAGTTGGAAGCATCAGTTTCCATGATGAGTTGACAATTGGGAATCCAGTATGTAAGGATCGGAGCTGTGGTGAAGGCTTTTTTAAGGGTTTCAAATGATTTCCGACACTCATCAGAGAAGTTCCACTTCACAGTTTTCCGAGTGAGTTGGGTAAGTGGAATTGCGATGTTGGAGTAATTATGAATGAAGTGTCGGTAAAAGTTTGCAAAGCCTAGGAAGGATTGGATATCTTTTACTTTTCGGGGTTCAGGCCATTCTTGAATTACTTTGATTTTTTTGTCTGCCATTGAAAGTCCTTCTGGAGAGAGTATGTATCCAAGATATTCCACTGTTGTCACTGGGGGCATGAGCAGATTTTTAGTGTAAAAAATGTGATAAAAATGCTTTTTCCTTACAGATTATTCATTCACTGTTCTGGTTGAAAAACCCCTCAAAAATGCCGCTTTTTTATCAAGTTTTCGGACCTGAAAATCTGATACATATTTCACAATTATAGGCATGGGAAATGGATGTAAAATGTGAGAAATAATGAATTTACTTGTTGATTTCATGCCACAAAAATGTAAGGACAATCTTGGTTTTCATTGACATTTTCAACAGAAAAGAACCAAAATTTATCCAAGATTTCATAGTAGAAAAAAGGTGAGAAAATTAGTAAAATATATGAGATTTTCATGAGATTTTTCAAAACTATTAGCCAATGGATAATCCAACATTTTTCTTTAGTTTTTGCTAAGGAAAAACCTGATGGATAAATGTTTATCCCTTGGATAATCATTCACCCATAGGCAATATATAACAAGTTTTCTGAACCAAAAAGGTCATGAAAAAGTCAATGGATAAGAGTTTATCCCTTGGATAATCATTCACCCAGAGGCAATATATAACAAGTTTTCTGAACCGAAAAGGTCATGAAAAAGTCAATGGATAAGAGTTTATCCCTTGGATAATCATTCACCCATAGGCAATATATAACAAGTTTTCTGAACTGAAAAGGCAATGAAAAAGTCAATGGATAAGAGTTTATCCCTTGGATAATCATTCACCCATAGGCAATATATAACAAGTTTTCTGAACCGAAAAGGTCATGAAAAAGTCAATGGATAAGAGTTTATCCCTTGGATAATCATTCACCCATAGGCAATATATAACAAGTTTTCTGAACTGAAAAGGCAATGAAAAAGTCAATGGATAAGAGTTTATCCCTTGGATAATCATTCACCCATAGGCAATATATAACAAGTTTTCTGAACTGAAAAGGCAATGAAAAAGTCCATGGATAAGAGTTTATCCCTTGGATAATCATTCTGCCATAGGCAGAACATTTACCCCATATGGAAGAATGATTATCCAAGGGATAAACTCTTATCCATTAACTTTTTCATGACCTTTTTGGTTCAGAAAACTTGTTATATATTGCCTATGGGTGAATGATTATCCAAGGGATAAACTCTTATCCATTGACTTTTTCATGACCTTTTCGGTTCAGAAAACTTGTTATATATTGCCTATGGGTGAATGATTATCCAAGGGATAAACATTTATCCATCAGGTTTTTCCTAGCAAAAAACTAAAGAAAAATGTTGGATTATTCATTGGCTAATAGTTTTGAAAAATCTCATGAAAATCTCATATATTTTACTAATTTTCTCACCTTTTTTCTACTATGAAATCTTGGATAAATTTTGGTTCTTTTCTGTTGAAAATGTCAATGAAAACCAAGATTGTCCTTACATTTTTGTGGCATGAAATCAACAAGTAAATTCATTATTTCTCACATTTTACATCCATTTCCCATGCCTATAAATGTGAAATATGTACCAGATTTTCAGGTCCAAAAACTTGATAAAAAAGCAGCATTTTTGGGAGATTTTTCAACCAGAACAGTGAATGAATAATCTGTAAGGAAAAAGCATTTTTATCACATTTTTTACACTAAAAATCTGCTCATGCCCCCAGTGTGTCTTGTGGAAGTCGCATTTGTCGGATCTTGCATAAAGTCAATTGTTTCAGAGATGTCAGAGGACTTCACGGACATGTTCTTTGTGTTCTTCCAGGTTGTTGGAGTAAACTAAGAAAGATGTCATCCAAATAGATGAGGACTGAAACGTCGAGCATGTCGCTGAATATGTCATTCATGAATCACTGAAAAGCAGCTGGTGCGTTAGTGAGACCGAAGGGCATAACACGTCATTCAAAGGAACCGTATCGGGTCCTGAATGTGGTTTTCCACTTGTCGCCCTCTCTAATGCGGACTAAATGGTAAGCATGTCAGAGATCGATTTTGCTGTAAATCCACGCTTTTCCAGGGCTTTCCAAAAGGTCGGAAAGTTGGGGAAGCGGATATCAGTCTTTTTTTGTGATTTTGTTGAGACCACGGAAATCAATGCAGAGTCGGAGTCCACCTAATTTTTTCTTCGAGAATAGTACCAGAGCACTGTGCAGAGAAAGTGAAGGGCGGATGAATCCTATGGCTAGTGCCTTGTCAATGAACTTTCGGAGTGTTTCTAGCTCAACTGGAGATAAGGAATAAATGGTTCCCAAGGGGGGACTCTCTCCCTCTATCAGGTCAATCTTGAGATTGTATGGTCAATGATTGGCGAGGATTTCCACTTTCTTCTTGCTGAAGATGTCGGAAACTCGTGATATTCCGATGGAAGGTGTCGAGATTGGCTGTTGGATTGGGATTCGGGGAAGCGTTGATGATGGAAGCAGATCTTCCTTTCGGAAATATGCATAACTGAAAGATCTCCTCGTTGCCTAGTTTGCACAAGCGAGCGAATGCAGAAGCAGGGACTAGGTTGATAGGTGAGTCTTGTTCGGATGTTGGAGGGGTGTCCGCGCGATTGTATTTTGGGATTCCGGAGACTGCAGAGGTGGATTTTGCAGAGAGTGACGTCAGAATTGAATCTTGCTGCTGAGGAATGCGGAACAATATACTACTCATTACCCAATCAATCAACAGATTGTAGCGGGTGAGCCAGTTGTGTCCTAGCATGACAGAGCAGCTAGAATCAAGCGGTGTTACATACATAGCAACAACCTGATTTTCACTGGATGGAAAGTGGATTGGCATATCAATAGCCTGCATGATTGAGACGTTAGAAGTGCCATCGAAAAGTTTTAACGGGATTTGCAGAATGTTGTGGAACTCCAGCGGAAGCTTGGAAATGAACAATGAGTCTATAAAGCAGTGAGTGGAACTGGAGTCCATGAGAGCTTGAATGTTAGTATTCGGAATAATGTCGAAAGTCAGTTGTATAGTAAGAGAATCAGATTTTGAAAGAGTGGAAGTGTTGAGTCGAACCTCGGAAAACACACAGATGGAATCAACGCAGCTCTGGGTCTGTGCAGAGGTCTCAGAGCTGCTTATTATTTTTTTGAATCCATAACAGCCACAGGTTCGGCCTTGGACTCGGGTTTGCTCGAAATTGCGGAGGCCGCTTGGGCCTTCGATTGAGCATTAAGGGAGGTTGATCATGGACAGTCCTTCACGATATGCCCGGATTTCCCACAGAACATGCAAAGGTTTTGGTCCATGTGTCACTGTCTCTCCTGTTGCGTTAGTTTTCCATCTTTTCCAAGTATGTTGGGAATATCCGGAGTTTTTCGGAAATTCAACATGGAGGACTGAGGTTTGGTAGAAGAGGCAGAAGCCAAACTGTTGTTGTTGTTTGTCCTCTTTTGTGATTGGTTCGATTGGGATTCTTGCTTGTCCGATTTGCTGCTGTTACCGGAGTAGTTATTGTTGGAAGTGGTGGTGCGGTTGACTTCACCTCGTCATTCCCAATAATGGCTGTCGATGGTTTGTGCGAGTTGTCGGAGTTCCAGAAGCGTGTCAGCTTTGTCCTGGGTTGCAAGAATATCTTTAATACAATCAGGAAGTTTAGTATGAAAACTCCTATGAAGGGCGGCATCACCCCAATTGACTCTAGCGGCTAGGCGTTTAAACTCTACGATGAACTTCATGATGCGTTGGTTGTCATGCATTCGGAGATTATTGAGTTCAGTTTCCGCATCGCCGATGGGATCGTAAGCTCCGAAATTCTCTCGGAGTACTGTTTCGAAGTCCCGATAGTTTGTCGGCCAGGGTGGGTCTTGGAAGGCATCATTGTCTAAGAGTTCAGGCTTGAAAAAATCTAAAGCTGTCCCTTTTAAAAAAGAGATTGTGTAAGTAACTTTCACTTCGTCACTGGAAAAGGTCTGAGGACGATCGTGGAAGTGGAGCTTGCATTGAAGGAGGAAGGGATGGAATTTTTGGGAATCCGATCTGTTGAAGGTGTTGGGTTTGTGGAGCTTGGTTTTTCCGGTTTGACCCTTGTTCGGAGTTCCCATGTGCTTGGCTATCTGTTTTAAAGCTTTTAACATAGCCTTCCCTTCATCTTCTTCATCGTCATCGCTGTCCTCATTGTTGTTGATGTTGTCGTCATCACCAGGGTCGTCTTCTGGTTCGTTATTTGGGTGGCTAGATCCGGGGTCTGTGATTCCGGTGACAGTACGGAATCTGGTAGAAGGCATAATGAATGGATCACAAGTTTTAGTTCAAATATACTGTTATGAGCTGGATTTCTTCTCGTTGGTTCTCGGAATTTGTTGGAATGTTGGAGTTCGGGATTGAAGTCGGAAATTGAGATGTACGGATGTTGGCTTCAACTTATAGGTTGCACCCTCTTGGATCCTTCATGTCCTGGTATTTCAGAAGGTTGGAATGTCAGAAGAGTCAGACAAGATCGGAGAGTCGGATGAGACTTAGAAACGGAAGTGAGAAGTTATCGAGTCAAGGTGGGTCAATATTCAAACTGATTAACGAGTACATGGAGGAGTCATATATAACGAATCAATACAATCTGAATCGGAAAGATATGAACACGGAAATCCGAAATGGAGTGAATACGGGATCGGGGCAGAAGTAAATATGGATATAAGACTGAAGATGTAGATCTTTGATGAAAATGACTAAATATAGATGGGATGGAGATAAGCAAAAACGGGTGGAGGAAGTTGGAAATACGAATTGGAATATGTTGGAGAAAAGCGGAAAAGCTGAGAATGAATCTGGGTTCTAACAGTATCTCCTCTTTAAGGCCAAGCCCTCAAGGCCTAAGATCATAGGAAGTTTGGTTTGGTTATTAAGCGAAACCCCTAATGTGATATATAAGAGTGATGGATGGGGCTCGACTTATCAGTTCCCTGATCTTCTTATCCCTAACAACGTTGAAAACCCCGACAACATGAGAGTTCAGGGATACCCCAATGACATTAGCAAATGCCTTATAGACGAAGACTTCAAACCCAAGCACATCCTGAAGAATACCAGCAATGCAACCTCAACCCTTCCTTCCAATGACCTATGATCAATGGCAACAATTTCCAACCATGTCCCAACCTTGCCGACACCGAAACCCTCCGACATTCTCAGACAGGACGGCAAATTAATACCACAAGAGAAACAATGATGTATCGATCAGAAGCTATGCCTCTACTGTGGAAGACCTGGCCATAAAGTAAAGAATTGCCTGAGGTCATCATCCTTCACCAGGAAAGCAAAACTCCGAGCTGAAGTCATCACACCAAGCAATCCTGATGACAAGGACCTCTTAGGGGTCCTTCCAAATCCCCAAAATTGACAGCTCAAGCAATCCTCAAGCACAATTCACGTTCATATCATTATTTGTGCCCTACTGAGATTACGACAGATGCTTTCCGACAACACCTCTCAACCTAATTACTGACAATACCACTAATCCCTTCCATGATCTCTGACCTTACCTTCAAATCCTGAAATCTCCGAAGATCAATGCCGAATGTTTCAACCGACCATCATGTCTGAAACTTTCATTTTTGGATTCCCACTTTCTGCAGGTCTCTGCTCTGTTTTCTAATGACATCTTATGTTGCATCATCCAGTAGGCTTATTCATGCCAATCACATTCTCCATCCAGCGAAAATCCTAGTTGTTATTACAATGCGTATAATGCCACTTGTTTCTGATTGTTCCAACATGCTGGGAACACCACTAACCCACCCACTACAATCCATTGATTGACAGGGCATTGGGTAGTACCTAGTTCCACACTCCTTAACAAGAAGATTCAATTCCACGACATGTCTCTGGAAACCTGCAAATAATTTGTGTTTTTCTGAATCTCCAAAAATCTCTGTTTTGCTGTGACATCCTGTGACATCCTCCAACTTGCCAACTATCCACCATCAGATGCTCGATTCACCTTGTGACACAACAATATGGAAACCCTGGCATTTTTCTGACATGGAAAAACTCCAATACATTGATTCTTCCAAATTCCTCCAAATTCCAACCCAAGGGACACTATCAATATTTCGCTATGCACACTGACAAGATCATCTCAACAGAGGGAGAGAATCTCCTTATGGGAAAAACTCATTTTCCTTACATCTAGTTAAGCCAGAATCACCTCGAGAACACTTTGACGAGGCTCTAGCTATAGGATTTCATCTGACACTTTCCACACAGTACTCCGGTACTTCCTCGATGTTAAAACCCAGATTCATTCCCAGCTTTGTCTGCTTTTCTCTGATATATTCCAATTCGTATTTCCGATTTACTCCACCTGTTTTTACTTATCCCCATCCCATCTATATTTAGTCATTTTTATCAAAGATCTACATCTTCAGTCTTATGTCCATATTTACTCTACCCCGATCCCGTATTTGCTTCGTTTCAGATTTCCGTGTTCGTATCTTTCCGATTTGGAACATATCAATTCATTATATACGACTCCTCCATGTACTCATTAGTCAGTTTGAATATTGACCCACCTTGACTCGATAACTTCTCACTTCCATCTCTAAGTCTTATCCAACTCTCCGATCTTGTCCAACTCCTCTGACATCCCGACCTTCCGAAATACCAGGACACAAAGGATCCAAGAGGGCGCAACCTATAAGTTGAAGCCAATGTCCGTACATCTCGATTTCCAACTTCAATCTTGAACTCCAACATTCTGATAAATCCCAACATCCGATGAGAAGAAATCTAGTTCATAACAGTATATTCGAACTGAAACTCTTGATCCATTCACTATGCCTTCTACCAGATCCCATACTGTCACCAGAAACACAAATCCCAGATCTATCCCCCCAAATAACGAACCGGAAGACAACCCCGGTGATGACACGAGGACGATGATGACGATGAAGAAGATGATGGGAAGGCTATGCTAAAAGCTTTGAAACAGATAGCCAAGCACATGGGAACTCTGAATAAAGGCCAAACTGGAAAAACCAAACTCTGCGAACCCAACACCTTCAATGGATCGGATTCCCAAAAGCTCCATCCTTTCCTCCTTCAATGCAAACTCCACTTCCGCAACCATCCTCAGACCTTTTCCAGTGACGAAGCAAAAGTTACTTATGCTATCTCTTTTTTAAAAGGGACAGCTTTAGATTTTTTCAAGCCTGAACTCTTAGACGACGACACCTTCCAAGACCCGCCCTGGCTTACAAACTATCAGGACTTCACGACGGTACTCCGACAGAATTTTGGAGCTTACGATCCCGTCGGTGATGCTGAGACCAAACTCAACAACCTCCAAATGCATGACAACCAACGCATCACGAAGTGTATCGTAGAATTCAACCACCTCGCCGCTAGAGTCAATTGGGGCGACGCTGCCCTTCGTAGGAGTTTTTACACTAAACTTCCCAATTGTATTAAAGATATTTTTGCAACCTGTGACAAAGCTGACATGCTTCCGGAGCTCCAACAACTCGTGCAAACAATCAACAGCCGTTATTGGGAATGACAAGGTGAAGTCAACCGTGCCACCACTTCCAACAATAACTACTCTGGTAACAGCAACAAATTGGACAAGCAAGAATCCCAATTGAACCAATCGCAGAAGAGGATGAACAACAACAACAGTTCGGCTTCTGCCTCTTCTACCAAACCTCAGTCCTCCATGCTGAATTTCCGCAAAACTCCGGATATCTCCAACATACTCGGAAAAGATGGAAAACTAACCCAGCAGGAAAGACAGTGACACATGGACCAGAACCTTTGCATGTTCTGTGGGAAACCTGGGCATATTGCAAAGGACTGTCCACGATCAACCCCCCTTAATGCTCAATCGAAGGCCTGAGCGGCCTCCGCAATTTCAAGCAAACCCAAGTCCAAGGCCAAACCTGCGGCCATTACAGATTAAAAAAAATAATAAGCAGCTCTGAGACCTCTGCACAGACCCAGAGCTGCGTTGATTCCATCTGTGTGTTTTCCGAGGTTCGACTCAACACTTCCGCTCTTTCAAAATCTGATTCTCTTACTATACAACTGACTTTCGACATTATTCCAAATACTAACATTCATGCTCTTGTGGACTCCGGTTCCACTCACTGCTTTATAGACTCATCGTTTGCTTCCAAGCTTCCGCTGGAGTTCCACAACATTCTGCAAATCCCACTAAAACTTTTCGATGGCACTTCTAATGTCTCAATCACACAGACTATCAATATGCCAATCCGCTTTCCGTCTGGCGAAAATCAGGTTGTTGCTATGTAACACTGCTTGATTCTAGCTGCTCCATTGTGCTAGGACACAACTGGCTCACCCACTACAATCCATTGATTGACTGGGTATTGAGTAGTATATCGTTCTGCACTCCTCAGCAGCAAGATTCAATTCCGACATCACTCTCCATGAGATCCGCCGCTGCAGTCTCCGGAATCCCAAAATCCGATCGCGTGGACACCCCTCCAACATCCAAACAAGACTCACCTATCAACCTAGTCCCTGCTTCTGCATTCGCTCGCCTGTGAAAACTAGGTAACGAGGAGATGTTTCAGTTATGCATATTTCCGAAAGGAAGATCTGCTTCCATCATCGACGCTTCCCCAAATCCCAATCCAACAGCCAATCTCAATGGTGTTCCATCAGAATATCACGAGTTTTCCAACGTCTTCAGCAAGAAGAAAGTGGAAATCCTCACCGATCATCGACCGTACGATCTCAAGATTGACCTGATAGAGGGAGAGTCCCCCCTTGGGAACCATTTATTCCCTATCCCCTGTTGAGCTATAAACACTCTGAAAGTTCATTGACGAGGCACTAGCCATAGGATTCATCTGCCCTTCACTTTCTCCGCATGGTGCTCTGGTACTATTCTCGAAGAAGAAATTAGGCAGACTCCGACTTTGTATCAACTTCCACAGTCTCAACAAGATCACAAAAAAAGACCAATATCCGCTTCCCCGACTTTCCAACCTTCTGGAAAGCCCTGGAAAAGCACAAATTTACAGCAAATCGATCTCTGACATGCTTACCATTTAGTCCGCATTAGAGAGGGCAACAAGTGGCAAACCACATTCAGGACCCGATACGGTTCCTTTGAATGGCATGTTATGCCCTTCGGTCTCACTAATGCACCAGCTGCTTTTCAGCGATTCATGAATGACATATTCAGCAACATGCTTGATGTTTTGGTCCTCATCTATTTGGACAACATCTTAGTTTATTCCAACAACCTGGAAGAACACGGAGAACATGTCCGCAAAGTCCTCCGATGTCTCCGGAAACACTGACTTTACGCAAGGTCTGACAAATGCGACTTCCACAAGACAACGGTGGAATATCTCGGATACATACTCTCTCCAGAAGGACTTTCAATGGCAGACAACAAAATCAAAGTAATTCAAGAATGGCCCAAACCCCGAAAAGTAAAAGACATCCAATCCTTCCTAGGTTTCACGAACTTTTACCAATGCTTCATTCATAATTACTCCGACATCGCAATTCCGCTTACCTGACTCACTCAGAAAACCGTGAAGTGGAACTTCTCTGATGAGTGTCATAAATCCTTTGAAACACTTAAGAAAGCCTTCACCACAGCTCCGATCCTGATGCACTGGATTCCTGATTGTCAACTCATCGTGGAAACCGACGCTTTGGACTACGCCCTCGTGGCAATCCTCTCCATCATTTCTCTGGAAGATGGCGAAATTCACCCCGTAGCTTTTCATTCCAGAACTTTCGCCACCCTGGAATTAAACTACGATGTTCACGACAAGGAATTACTCACGATTTTTGAAGCTTTCAAGATTTGGCAACATTACCTCAAAGGTTCCAGTTCCACCATTGATGTTGTGACCGATCACAAAAACCTTGAATATTTCGCTACCACCAAGCTTTTAACGCGACAACAAGTACGATGGTCGGAATACCTATGTCAGTTCAACCTTGTTATCTGATTCTGACCTGGGAAACTCAGAACAAAACCTGACTCTTTAACTAGACGATGGGATGTAAGATCCCAGATCCGACCCGTGTTATTCCAACATTTCACATATTCCGATAAGCCTTTTCTGCTTATTTCCAACATGTCCCCATTTATTATTCTTAGTCACGATTCTATTTCGATATTATCCCCGTACGTCTTATCTTGATTTCCGTGTTCGCTCCGACTTCGGAACTCCGTATCACGCACCCTTATCTTCTGTTCCTGATTTCAGAATCCCGCATGTCTTAAATATGTTTTCTCTTGATCAAGCTTCTTCAGCTTGTAAATCGTATCGTATCGTATCATATCGTATCATATCGTATCATATTGTATCGTATCATTATCTTTCGTATCACCTTCTACCTCTTTATCATATATCTTATACCCCTTTTCACATATCTTGCATTCTTCATATTGTGTTACCCCAACTTGTTATTCCAGTATAACTTGTAACACCCTGATATATCCTGCCCATCCTCTATCATTCAACCTTTATTACACTTCGTTGCTCCAAACTCCTACCTGCAATACGGCCTTCCAACCTTGTTTGGTATTCCAATCTTGTTTGGTATTCCAATCATTCCAATCATTCTGATCATTCCGATCAATCCGATCATTCCGATTATTCCGACCCTATCTCATCCGACATTCCAAACCCTCCTTGATTACACTTGCTTTCCAGTAAAGCTAACCCTTACTCAATATTGATTTATCATTACCCCTATTCCATCCACATTGACTATTCCATTCCCAAATATCTGAAGCCCCCACTCATCTCCAATAAGTCTCAACGCATCATTGGCACTGACCTTCCAAATAGACCCGACCAATTGGAACCCCGATAACACTTTCTGGTCTTCAGTCCGAAATACCAGGGCACTAGAAATCCAAGAGGGTGCAACCCATAAGTTGAAGCCAACGCCCGTGTAGATCAGTCTTCGGATCTCCGACTTCCAAGTCATCCAGTAATCCACGTGTTTCCGAGTATTGCAACTACCAACCTCGGTCAAGGAGAGCTCCGACCAAATCCGACCCCGACGTCGAATCTGGCAGATCCTGAATATTGGATAAATATTTTGCAGACATTGTGAGGTTGCATGCTCTGATATCTCCTCAAAATCTTCATCAGAGTCCACTATCACCGGCTCCTGGAATTCTTGAAATGTCAGCAATAATGGTCCACTGGATGCCCAAGTTCATATACACCTGGGATGAGAATTGTGCCTGCATTCAAGGTCGGCTCAGGTTGCTTATGTACATCATCCAAGTTGCTTCCAC